>JAPQWV010000711.1:0-269000 GCA_027422505.1 Craterostigma plantagineum
TGCAAAATTCTAGGTCAACCAATCTGCGTCAAATTGATTTCATCGAAGTTCTTGCTATGGAGACGACAACGCCGCCATCAGATGTCGCAGTTACCACACAGACAGACGATCCATACTATCTGAACATGAATGATAACTCGGGACAGTTTCTTGTTCATGAGCGGCTCACTGGTGACAATTACGCAACTTGGAGCAGAGCTATGTTAATTGCACTTACTGGAAGAAACAAAGAGGGATTCGTCAATGGGGATCTAAAGCCACCAACCTCGACAGAAACAGATAAGTTAGCAGCTTGGAAACGCAACAATAATGTTGTTATTTCTTGGATCTTGAATGCAGTATCCAAAGAGATTTCTGCAAGTATCTTGTATAGCTCGTGCGCGCGGGATGTCTGGATTGATTTACAGGAAAGATTCGGGCAGACGAACAGGCCGAGAATTTTCCAACTCAAAGGGAATTGGTTAATTTAGCGCAAGGTAGCAGCAGTGTGACGATTTATTATACCAGGCTCAAATCTTTGTGGGAAGAACTGACAAATTACTTGCCGACGTGCCAATGTGTTTGCGGGGGCATGAAGCTGATGAAAGCCCAGCTAGATGAGGAGTATGTGATGGTGTTTCTGATGGGCCTTAATGAATCTTACTCCCAGCTCAGAGGACAGATACTTACCATGGATCCACTGCCCTCAATTACCAGAGTTTTCTCACTGATAGCTCAGGAGGAAAAGCAGAGGTCGATGTTGCTGGGACCAATTCAAGGCAGTGATGATCAGAACCATAACATGGCAATGTTGGCGGCTAAGAGTTCCCAAGAGCCCAACAAGAAGCCAAACTTTGCACTGAAAAAGGATGCCAGCAGACCAATCTGCACTCACTGTAATAAGAAGGGGCACACAAAGGAGAGCTGCTACCAAATTCATGGATACCCTCCTGGTTTTCGGCAGAATCTCAGGTATAAACCAGTTAGGGTGAATCAGTCAGCGGTTGAATTGACAGAACCAAGTTCAGTGATGAGGAATCAAGCATCACCTGCCACCAATTCAGTAATTCAGCTGCAACTCACACCATTCCAATTGCAAAGCTTAAGGTCACTGATAACTCAATCAAGTGCACTCCAGTTACCAGAGGAAATGGGACAAGCCTCCCAAGCAGGTAAGAGAACAGGTATTTGCCTATCTTTCAAAGTTCCAGAACTTAGTCATTCCAGCATATGGTTGCTTGATTCTGGTGCTACTATGCATGTCACTGGTAATAAGGAATTGCTATATGATCTACATGAAATAGCTAGGTCTAAGGTAATTCTGCCTGATAATTCTGTAATTGAGGTTAATCAAGCTGGATCCTTTAAACTGAATAGGCACATCACACTCACAGAGGTACTGGTAGTGCCACAGTTTCATTACAATCTGATTTCAATCAGCTATCTGTTAAACACTCACCCTTGCAGTGTCATCTTCGAGCATAATGGTTTCTTAATACAGGACACTTCTCAGAGAACGATTGGCAGGGGTAAGCGAGAAGCGGGTCTTTACATCTTCCAAGAAAATTTTATCACTGGAAAAGAATCTGACATTGAGCATGATATATCTGTTTTCATTAATAATGTGCCGGTAGATGTTTGGCATAGTCGTTTAGGACATCCTTCCCATAAAGTTTAGATATGTTAAGACATTCTTTGAATCACAACAGTCAGAGTCTAGATGGTTATTGTAAAATCTGCCCGTTAGCTAAGCAAAGCGGACTGTTTTTCCAAATAATAATAAATCTTCTTGCTCAACATTTGATCTCATACATTGTGATGTATGGGGCCCTTCCATGTGCCATCGTACCTAGGGCATCAATACTTTATCACTATAGTTGATGATCATTCCAGATTCACGTGGGTTTTCATGATAAAGCATAAGTCAGATGTTCAAACAATTCTGCCTCATTTTCTGACACTTATAGAGACACAGTTTGGGTGTAAAATTAAAGCCATTAGAACAGATAATGCACGAGAATTTAATATGCTCGAACTGTATAAATCTAAGGGCATTTTGCATCATTTGTCGTGTGTGGAAACACCACAACAAAATGCTATTGTAGAAAGGAAACATCAGCATTTACTTAATGTGGCGCGAGCTCTGTTTTTCCAATCTGGACTGCAATGAAATTTGGTCAGAATGCATCTGGCGGCTACCTTCCTGATAAACAGAACTCCTTCAGTGATCTTGGGTGGGAAGAGCCCTTATGACCTGCTTTATCAAAGACCTTTTAGCTATAATACACTGCGTGCTTTTGGATGTCTCTGTTTCTGCTCAACTCTTGCAGGTTCAAGAAGAAAGTTTGATGCAAGAGCAACTGAATGTATCTTCATTGGATATCCAAATGGAACCAAGGGCTATAAGGTGATGGATCTCAAGACCAAAAGGGTGTTTATTTCCAGGGATGTCAAGTTCGTGGAAAGTGTTTTTCCATTGAAAGAACAAGCTGGCTCATCACTGCCAACAACTGATCCCTTTCCTGATTTGGTGCTGCCTAAGGGTTATCTGCATCTGTCAGAGGATGAATTTCAGGACATGAAACTATCCTCAGGACATCAGGCACCAGCTGAAGAGGGACAACACGCAGACACAGCAAGTCAAGATCAGAGTTCTCAGGACATTCAGACTCAGGACATTCAACAGCAGGAAAGCAACACAGATACTGGAATCCCAGAGACTCATCATCAGGAAAGTATGGCAGGTCAGCAAGCCAATAATAGTACTCATACGAGGTCAGGAAGACAGTGCAAGAAGCCCTCGTACTTGGGAGATTACCAATGCAACAGTATGTTCAAGATGAAGACCTTGTATCCAATCTCAGACATGATTTCACATCAGAACTTTACCAGGGAATATCAGGCCTTAATCAACACGGTCTCAACAGATCAAGAACCAAGGTCCTATTCTCAGGCTGCACAAGCAAAAGAGTGGGTAGAAGCAATGCAAGAGGAGCTGCAGGCACTAAAGGATAACTCAACTTGGTCAATCACCACGCTGCCAAAAGGAAAAAGGGCCATAGGTTGCCGTTGGGTTTACAGAATAAAGCGCAACTCACATGGAGAGGTAGAAAAGTTTAAGGCGAGGTTAGTTGCTAAGGGTTATGACCAACGAGAGGGGGTGGATTATATAGATACTTTCGCACCCGTTGCAAAACCTAGCACCATAAAGATCATTTTATGCCTAGCAGCGAAGCTTGGATGGAGTTTGAGTCAAATGGACGTTAACAATGCTTTTCTTAATGGGGAGTTAGAGGAAGAAGTGTATATGACTCCACCTCAAGGTCTTCACATTGCGTATGATGGGGCAGACAAGGAGAAGGTAGTTTGCAAGCTTCACAAGTCCTTATATGGCTTGAAACAAGCCTCTAGACAATGGAATCAAAAATTTACCAATGCTGTGAAGGACTTTGGATTCATTCAAACTCAATCCGATCACACCTTATTCCTAAAAGGAAAAGGAAATGAGCTAGTTGTCCTCTTGGTCTACGTTGATGATATTGTACTCGCCGGGCCTTCAATCAAGCACATTGAGGAAACCAAAAGATTTCTGAACAGCTGCTTTAGGATAAAAGACTTAGGTGACTTAAAATACTTTCTCGGAGTTGAGGTGGCAAGAAGTAATGAAGGCATTTACTTATCTCAAAAACAGTACACTGTGCAGCTGTTGCGAGACACAGGCTATATCAATGCAAAGCCACTTAGCACCCCAATGAGTACAAGCAAAACATTGGCCGAAGATGATGGTGAGCTGTTGATAGACCCTTTTCAGTATAGGAGATTAGTGGGCAGATTGCTCTACTTGATTTTACCAGACCAGACATACATTCGCAGTACAAAAGCTCAGTCAATACATGGCATTACGGAGAACAGGACACCTAGCAGCTGCGCACCATTGCTCAGATATTTAAAGAACTCGCCAGGCCAAGGTATTCTCTTAAATTCAGAACAGACCTTGAGCTAAAGCCTTTGCAGATGCTGATTGGGCAGGCTGTAGGGACACTAGAAAATCGATTACTGGGTACTGTACTTCATAGGCAGCTCCCTAGTTACATGGAAAGCGAAGAAGCAACCAACAGTCTCGAGATCATCTACAGAAGCTGAATACCGAGCTCTAGCAGCAGTGCTTGCTGAAATACTGTGGATAAGGAATTTGCTAGAGAGTTGCGGCACTTGTCATATGTAGAGACAAATCCTGTCATGGATACAGCTTCTGAACTGGCTGCAATCAGCCAAGAGCATGGACATTCGAAGAGATCTGAGTCGGGAAGAATGGATGGATCTGGCAATCTCACTGCCAATATCGATCAACATGGCAATTGGCTGATATGCTACTTTTACGACAGATCAGTCCATATTCTGTGCCCATTGTCATATGGGCAGAACCTGATCTTTTGTGATCAATCTGCGCTGAAAACTGGCATCAAATCAACTTTCATGAGCGTTCGAAGCACATCGAGCATGTCATTTCATTCGGCATCATGTGGTGGCATATCAAGTTGCTGCCAATACGATCAGAACGCAATTGGCTGATATGTTTACGAAACCTTATCAGCCCCTATCTGCGTACCCTATTGCTCAAGATGTCTGCCATTAACCTGTACAGTCCATCTTGCGGGGGCATATCAGAAAAGAAGAGCATGAAGACAATCAGAATCAAGGAAGAAGTGATTCTCATGTGGGAAGCAATGTGAAGTCTGAAACTGTTATTGATGAAGACTTCAAGCTAAAAGGCGTTTTTAGTAAAAGGAAAAGAGAGAAGTGCGATTTGATTTGAAGAACGATACTACTAATTAAAACGCGATGATGCTGGCAACGATTTCTGTTTGATGATCAAGATCGAGATGGCGCCAAACTTCAACATAAAAAGATGTTGAGCGTCACTTTTAATTTTTCAACAGAAGATCTTTCTCTTCCTCTGTAATTTTCTCTTTTTCAGAAGATCGATTCATCATCTTCTTGATCTTTTGTAATCAGACGAAAGTCAAAGTAGTGATTACACACAATTCACCGTGGATGTAGGATTTATTCAGAAATCCGAACCACGTTAAGATCGCTTGTTGACACACACAATTTCGCATTTCTTTTCACACGCAGCTGAAAGAGTAGTAGTGATGATAAGCAACAAAGAGACCATCTATTCTTTTTTTCTTCAACTTCTGCAATCCTCAATCAATCCCCTGGGAAGCTCACCTTTGACGGTATCTTCTTCGAAAAAGATTGATCGCCATTTCCATGTCCATTTTGACCAGTCCCTTTAGAAACCAACTGCTTAAAACTGCCACTCCACTCGATCTCACTGCTATGGCTCTGAACGACGGCAGGCGCGTTTACAACCGAAGAACTTCTTCTCCAGCTTCCAAACCGAGGAGAAGAAGCGCTACTACTGCCCTATTGCGATTTTAAGCCTAGTGATCCAATCCAAGGACTGTAATCCATCATCTGTACTGATCTTGAACAAAGAACTCGACAGATATCCGTTAGGCATGCGCTTATAGACAATAAGGAACTTCTCGTTTTCCTTCTCCGAGCAGTGTCCTAAGAGGGGGCACGAACCTAGGATTCGATAAGTTAGTGAAGAACTCTGTCATGTATGTCTCCATGGAGTTTGATGTATGAAATTTCTTTATAACTACATGTTGTAAGCCACCTTCGAGAACCCCTCTGTGAAGTTCACCAGTTTTTTTATGAGATTGGATTCATTAAAGTAGTTCGTCGCGTGAAGAATCTGGGAATAGGTAAAGGAATCTCCATTTGAGAGATTTAGACTCAAAGAAGATGAAGAAATTGATGACAGAGAGTCTTGGCGGCTAAGCCAATTCAGTGTGGCCCTTACAAGCCTTTCCCAGTCATCGCGGGTACTTCTGTACATGGTTTGTACGGTAAGAAAGTACCTAATGCATTGATGTGTTTCGTTTTTATAAGTTGTACACATTTTATAAGCCAAATTTACGTTTCTTGGAAACTTCCGAGTATCTTCCAAGTCGCTGAGATCGAGCGTTGTTTTTTTTTTTCCTTTCGGGTCTTCTCTTTGTGATGGACGCTGACAAGAATAATAAGAAATTGGATTTCACCACTGAGACTGAGACTAGTAGTTTAACTCAAGGTCAGACTCAAAAGTCTTGGACGTGGAAATGGTAGTAACGAGTAGGTCGTGTATATAAGATTTAATAATTATTTTTTAGATTTAATGAATTACAAAAATGATTACTTTGCTCGAAATCTCCAATTCAAGACTCAAACGCTATCCATCCCACTCGGTGAAAAATGCTAGCTTTGCAACCTCAGCCTCGCCACATCTCCGCCAAAGCTCGCAGCGCGTACTCTCCACTCGCCGCCGCCGTCTCGGCCGTGCGCCGCCGCCAGAATAACGCCGCCCCACCGCCCCTAAGAACCCACAATGGAAACCCCTCACTCCTCCTCTCTCAGAACCAAGAAACACTCCAAAAACAGCACAAGCTCGACTTAATCGAATCCTCAGTGCAAAGCAAACGAACTCCACAGTACCCAGGCTCCATTCTATCGAACCCATCACTTATGGAAAATCTCAAGGGTAACGATGATGATGAAACGTTGCTGAAGGCGCTCGAACTGAGGAGGAAGGTGACCGCCGAAATTTTCAAGGAGGGCATGAGAAGGGGCAAATTCGCCATCACTTACACCGAAAATCTCGTCGGGGAAGTTGGGGAGTTTCTTGATTATGTGATGGTTAAGGCAGTGCACATGAAACAGTCAGACGAATTTTCCCAGTGTTCTTACAACGAACGTGTCAGATTCTTTCTTGATGATTGCGGCGTCGTTCCACTGATAAGGTAAAAGAAAATCTCTGGACAAAAGTTTTCTCTTTTTCTGTAAGTTTGCAGTGAGAGTGTCTGATCTATTAAAGCCATTTGTCGATTTTCCGTAGGTGGTTGAAGCACAATTCGCTTTCTTACCCCCAAATAGCAAAGCTAATATGCTTATCGAAAGGAAACCTCGACTCCATAAGAGAGATGGCTGAGTGGCTGAAGAAGATTCACGTAAAAGGGAGGTTCATAGGCTCAGCTCTGACAAGGGCGGGCGACAACATATTACAACGTGGCATCGAAGAGTTAGACGAAGTCATCTATTTCATGGAGGACAACGGTGTAAGAAGGGATTGGATGGGCGTTCTTGTCAGCAGATGTCCCGAGGTATTATCTTTCAGCATCGAGGAAGTAAAGTCTCGAGCTGAATTCTACCTCAACATGGGGATGAGTAAGAACGATTTTGGGACAATGCTTTTTGACTGTCCCAAAGTGTTTGGCTATCTATCCATGGAAGAGATGAACCAAAAGGTTACTTGAAAAAACTACCATGTCTGAAGATTTCAGTGTCCATCCATAATAGACGAAGACTGAGATTAAAATTTCTTGTTCATAAAGGTGGCATATCTCAAGGAGTTTGGGCTGAATACTGAGGAGGTGGGAAGATTATTAGCACATAAGCCGCAGCTAATGGCTTGCAGCATTGAAGAGAGATGGAAACCTCTTGTTAAGTATTTTTACTACCTGGGAATTTCCAAAGATGGGATGAGAAGAATCCTCACTATGAAGCCAATGGTTTTCTGTGTTGATCTTGAGGAGACAATTGTGCCTAAGGTATGTATCGGATTCATAAACTGTAATAATATTTCTTGCCTTGCTATAGTAACAGTGGATTGTGTTCTTTCTTTTGATCTTACAGGTTCAATTTTTACGAGACATAGGCGTCGAAGATGATTCCATTGGCACTATGATTGCCAGGTTTCCTTCATTGTTGACATACAGTCTTTACAAGAAAATACGACCCGTGGTATGTTGTTTTTACCTTCTCTTCTGTAAATAACAATTTCTCGGGATCTATTTTCTTTTTTTTACCGTATTTTTTTCTCGGGCAGGTCATCTTTCTGCTGACAAAGGCGGGAATATCGCAGAGGAATATCGGGAAGGTGGTAGCTTTAGGGCCCGAGCTATTAGGGTGCAGTATAGCTAACAAATTGGACCAAAACGTAAAGTATTTTCTTTCCCTGGGAATTACGCTCGATACTTTGGGGGAGATGGTTACTTCTTTTCCCATGCTGCTACGCTACAACGTAGACATTCTCAGGCCCAAATACCGCTACCTGCGAAGAACGATGGTTCGACCTTTGAAGGAAGTCATCGAGTTTCCTAGGTACGACTTTTTTTTTTTTTCGTTTGCATACGAGTGGTAAATGAATGGTTGGTATTTATGCTCGGCAGGTTTTTCAGCTATTCTCTTGAAGATAGAATAATCCCCAGGCATGAAATAATGGTCGAAAACCGTATCAATTTCAAGCTGAGGTATATGCTGGGGAGCTCTGATGAAGAATTCGAGACTAGGGTTAAGGAGGCTATCGAAAGACGAAGAAGATTCGAAGCTGGCCTGATAACATTAGAAGATGAAAACGAGGCGAGTGACTCACACAGTATATAATTCATGGGATTAGATAGAAAGATTCACACTGTACAATGTACATTGCTAGTATATCAGCACAAATATTTATAAGTCCAACAATCAATGAAAGCTGTTATGACACCAAGAATTCGAGAGCAATGGCTAAGAATCATTTGTTAAGCGATAAGATCATAAGAAAGATAATGAAAGAGTGCAGAATTTAAACAAACTCAGCAAGGGCCATCTATGAGTCTATGACACTATCCAAAGTGATTAAATGGCTGCTTCTGTCTTACTAGAAGAAGCATCGACGGCGACATAAATTGGATGAAGTTCGTGCCCATCCTTTGGCTCGACGTGGACCCATTTACGACCAGTGAGCTTGTTGCGTTCGAATTTGACGCATCCTTCCTTTAGAGCGTAGAGGGTATGATCTTTCCCTATTCCAACGTAGTTCCCTGGATGAAAACGAGTTCCCCTTTGGCGAACAATGATATTTCCAGGAATCACTCTCTGCAAATGCTAAACACTTAGACACAAAAAAATGCCCTGCACTTAGTTAAAAGGAAGTTATGGTCATCGTTCTTCGTTTATGAGCTGACCTCTCCGCCGAACTTTTTGACTCCGAGATTCTTGGGCAGTGAATCGCGACCGTTCTTTGTGGATCCAGCTGTTTTCTTAGTAGCCCATCGTCTGAAAACCAAGCTCAAGCCTTCCCCAGATACATCTGCAGCGTACAAATTTGTTCAAAAGTGTTTGGAATTTGGAGACAGAATAGCCAGAAATCGATAACAACACTCATACCGCTAGCTGAATTGTAAACGGGTCTGCTAGCTATAAGATCCCTGATACTCGATCTTCTCAATATCGATGCTGCAGCGCTCATCATCTTTGATTAACAAGCAATTATCAAGAACCCAACCCTGAAAAGAGTGAGTACTTAGATGCTGAATGGTACTTTAGCAAGAGCAACAAGGGCATACAACAATATGTTCCCCTAAATTTTACCAAGCATAGCTCAAATCAATCGAATTTCCGAACGACTGACATTATTTCATATTAATGCTATACAAATTTATAACATTAAACCCAACATGAACTTAACAGGCCGATATAAAGCACAACGTCAGGTAACGAAAAAAATAAGCTGAGCAATCACTCCGTGGAAAACCAAAAAAAAAAAAAAAGATCTTTCAGTCATTTCATCAAACAGTGACTACCCAAAAACAAGATACCTCACCTCTTTGCAGCACGTCGCCTAGTTGAATAGCTCAACCCTCGACAAAGCGAAAGGGATCGCTGTGCGTGTGCTTGAGAGAGAGAGAGAGAGAGAGAGAGAGAGAGAGAGAGACTCACCCGTTGAATAACCCAGCTACCTTCCTGTCCTGTAATCAAAATCTCTCAGTTCATCGTGGACAGTGCAGTGATTTGAGTATCAGAGTTCATACCAGTTAGTGGGCCGAATATTGGGCTTAAGAGTGTACATATTAGGCCTTAATATGATATTGGCCCAAATTCACCTCAGGCCCATAAAGATCCTCAATCGTGGTGTAGTGTAGAGAGAGAGAGAGAGACGTCTCATGTTGTAGGGGTAGAAATGACTTTTAAACGACCGGCGATTTCCCCCACAAATGCAATGGATTTGAGTTTCATAAATCAAATTAGGGCTCAAAATTCATACGATCTGTTGTGAGTCGAATGGAAATGCGCAAGGCACTCAGAGCTTACGGAGAAGTGTTGAGGCTAATCCGTCGCCTCCCAAAGGACACGAGAGGTTACTACGCGAAATACGCGCGGGAGAACTTCGTCAACTACAGAGATGTTGACCAAAAGGACGCCGGCGCCGTCGAAGAACTCCTCAGACGCACTTACACCCATTCTCTATGGGTCTTGAACAAGGTGGCTCTTTTACTCTACATCCTATGCAAAGTAAGATATTGCGTTAGTGTTTGATTCAATTCAACTAATATAGCTTATTATGTATCCATTCAGTACTCGGTGGACGAATCTTCTGCGAGTAGGCTGAAGGAGATATGCTGTTCTTGATAGGCATGCAAACTGTTCGACTATATTCCTCAGTGGTGGAGTGAGCTGAGTTCTTCCCTTTTTGTTACATTATACCCCCTCGTTTCAATAGTTTTTTTACATTTTACTATGTCGTACATTTTACTGTATCAATGTCGTCACGCTTTCTTTCTTACATTTTATTTGTTAGCAAAAAACTATCATATAATATAAAATTAAACATTCTAAAAAGACTTGTTTTGTTTTCCTTTTTTCCAAACGTTAGCTTGCTATCTCATTCCACAAAAAAGAGTTTACAAAGGGGCGGCATATCATTGCCAGTAGAGACAAAGGCTCATTAGAAGAGCACATCAAGCAAAAATCAGAGAACATTGGGTTAAGTCCAAGAGGCAGCAACAACAAACCAACAAAAGGCAATCGAGAGACCTGACACTGCCAATGCAAAAACAAAAAACCACCCAAAGGACAATTGAAGCCCACCAGTGATTATAAAATCCCTAGTGCCAAAAAATGTCCAGTTCTCTTCACGCTGTTTTTTAGTTTTAACAGTATTATATTATTAAAATATTCATTTTCTTATTTGTGTGCCAAATTCCAATTGTCGACAAATAAATGGGTCAAAGGAGTATTAGAATTTTATTTTGGGCTTTGTTTTGGAGGCTTTTGTTGGGCTTTTCGGGGCTGATTAATAGTCCAATGGCCTTTTAATAATTATACCCGTTTACTACAAAATAGAGAGAGATAATATTACATTATAATAATATCGCACTAATCTTTTTGCCCTATGCAGGGCACATGTTATATAAAAAAAAAATTAGAACTATTTACTTAACATATAAAGAAGTTTCATAGGTGGTGGTTTCGTTTGGCATGGATGGTTAATGTTTTATTTTTTATTGCTTGTTTTATTAAATAATTAATTATTAAACACAGTCACACATGGCGCATTTGGAGACCTCCTACATTTTTATAATATTTCTACATTTCTATACTACTATGATTAGTATGTATTTAGGGATGGCGATGGGCGGGTTCGGGGCTGGTATTGGACATACCGTCCCCATACCAAATTCTTGTACTTAATACCATCCCCACAAATTCACCACTTATAATGAGTTGGTTCGGGGATGGGTAATCACCATTCGGAGATCGAGTTCCCCGTGGGAAATTCGGATTCCCCATATTCATGTATATCCAAAACAAAAACAAAAAACCTAAGTAATATTGACAAATTGATATTTAAAATATGATATTGACGTATAAAAAATTTAGTATTATATGTGATTGAAATATGAGTGTGTTGTGAAGAATACATATTGAGAGTAGTTTTTTCTAAATAATATGGAATCTAACAGGATGATATTTTAAAAATCTTTTATTCAAATATATTTTATATTATTTAATAATAAATCTAATCGGGGAATGGTGAATCACCGCTTGACTCAAACGGGGCCGGTTTCGGGGCCGGGGATGGGTTAAAAACATGATTACCATCCCCATCCCGTCCCCGCTCTTTCACCGACGGGGAATCACCGTCAACTCCCCATCCCCATTTTGACCGGGGATTCCCCGTCCCAATAGCCTCGGGTCCTGATGGGGATGGTTCACCGTGGGAATTTTGCCACCCCTATATGTATTCTTGCTTGACTATAACCATATGAATTCAAAAACGCAAAAATCCTCAAAACAACGCCACGATGATTAATTTACAACCTCATTGACTGGCTCATTTGATATGCGTATAGCTGTGTATAGATAGGTATGTGGTGTGTATGAATAAGTTATCTCGTGTTTGTTATCTGTGTACATGCCTTGTATGGCTATAGACGTCTATTACAAGGATTTTGGTTATATGGCTTGTATATGTATACCCACCTCTAAGATGGTTATGAGGTATGTATATCTAATCCATACACACCTATACACACATCAAATACATCTATCAAACACAATTTATATCATCATACAAATAATTAATACACGCATATCAAACATGTTAAAAAATAGTATCAACAACACCCGTGTATAATACACGAATAATTTACCCATGTAATCCATTAATATGGTATTACGACCCCATGTGTAGGGCCGGTATTGTGAGGCAAATCAATTGGATATCTTCAGTTTCTAAAACCGCGTACAAAATATTGGTTTTCCAAGTATTTACACATAATAGATATTTTACTTCCAATAGTACTTCGAGAATTAATTCTCAAACGATCGATCGATAAGCTTTCAATCTTAAACTACACCAAATTGATAGATAGTTCTCATGTTGACACCCGAATAAAAAAAAACTCATATTGATTAACTTAATGGCGAACCAAAGATCTCATATTGCACTTTCAGTTCATGGAATGCCTTTAGTTACATACAATCACATATCATATAAAATATAGTAGACGTAGACATAACTACTATAGTTCACTTCCAGTCGTATTTCTTGGTTGCATACTTCTTACCGTCTTCTCCGTAGTATATGCCATCATTTTCCGCATACCAGTGTAAGTGTTGTGGGATCTACTGGATATATGATCCTTCGATACGTATGCGTCGAAGGAGACCTGCTTTGATTCCCACCACAGATGACAAAAGAACAAAGTTTTGAAAAAAAAGATCACAAAATTTCCATTTATATTCTTCGCTAGTATACTTGGTTTGGAATCCGATATCGACGTTACGAGATTGACATCGCACCACCAATTTTGAGGATTCTTTAGGCACAATGTTATTGACCACATGAACTTGTTCCTTCCAAAGAAAAATATTGCAGGCAAATGAATATTGAAGGATGTTGATAAATAATAGAATCGTTATACCAATTTTCTTCATCGTCATTGTCGGGCTATGAAGTGATCGAAAATACTAATTAGTCTGTAATTTCTAGTACTTCCTCTGTCCCATTTAATTATTTCTAAAGATTGGTGAGCACGGAGATTATAAAAATCACATTTTTTTAATATTATAGTACACTTTTAAGGTATGGAGAGAAAACTTATTAGTGTCACGCAAATTAAGAAGCTGTTTTTTAATATAAATGGTGTAAGTAGTTTAATTATTGAATTTTTTTTAAAAAAATGGAAATGCGAAGAATTATGTAGGACGTCCGAAATAGAAAGATGGAAAGAAATAAGTGAGACGGAGGTAGTAGTATATTTTTTTCTTTGGTGTTGGGGATGCCGTATAATATTTACTAACTTTATTCTCATATGTGATTTGGTCAAAAGGCTGAAATGGTACAAAATCAAGAAAATTAAATGACAGATATCAATAATCTTATGATGGAAATCAATGGCTTGGGCTGTGAGCACTTTCATTCTAGCAATAATGTTACGTTGTTATCATCTTTGAGTTGACCGAAAGCTAAATGGATAAAATGTAAATTCTAATAATTGTAAGGATACAAAATCAAGAAAAGTAAACGTCAATCTTTATGTTTAGTCGCACCGATGACTGGTTGTTAAATGGCATATTAACCTTATGTATATTATATAGTAAATGAGTTTTAATATGTTCATTAATTATAAGCATGGTGTATAATTCATCAATAGAATTATTGTATTTTTTTGTTTTAAAATATAGATTTTTTGAACAAATTATTAATTATAAGTATTTTGTACGATTCTTCAATGTAATTATTAATTTTTTAAAGTTTTAATAGATTAATCAATTATTATAAGTATTTTCTATATTCCTTCGACATAATTTTTTTATATTTTAAGCATTAAATATATCATCGATTGTATATAGCATTCGATTATCAGTAGTCACATAGCATTTTGATAGTAAATTAAGAGAAGGCATATAGTAAAATCGTTGGTACTTCAATAATATTCCTAATGGGTTCGAATGTCACGCCACTCTTTTTTTTTTTTATGTTCGTTTAACTTATTCAGCAATTTTAATTGTTTTAACTAATATTTATATTGAATAAAAAACCTAATATTTATTATTTTACTTTATTTCTTATTTAAGCTATATTCAACAATTTCTAATATGTTAGCATTTCTATTTGTTTTAAGCCTAATTCAACCATTTTAATTCATTTAACTTATATTTATTTTTTATGAGCTTTCTATTCCTTTTAAGTCTATAACAATTTGAATTATTTTAAAAATACTTAATGACTTAATTATTCTAAGTATGTTAAAAACCATTCAGTAATTTATAGTGTGTTTTTCATAGCAATATCTGATTAGTTTATTAAATATTTAGTTAATATCTAAGTAAATTAATTTTGACTTTTTCTAATACTTTTCATTATATATCTAGAATTTCTTCCTCTATTGTCCCTATACAAACTCGAATAATATCATGATTGGAAAGATAATAATATTTGAGGCATTGCGTTGTTCGAGTTAAGGATTTTTAAAACTTTTATTGATATTTTTATGTTTGTTGGCGTGGCAGCAGACCCGGTCGAGTAATACTGCGGCTAATATTTGAGTAATTAAAGATAAAATGTGGACACCGAGATTTAACGTGGAAAACTCCCAAACAAATCGGGGTAAAAACCACGGGCAAGGAAGGAGAATTCACTATAGGGAAAATATAGGAGTTACAATCTCTCGTACTACAAAGGAGAAAACCCTCGACCTCTCTCTTTATAGTCGGAGAAAATACCCGACAAACTCTCTATTATTTTTCCCTCTATTTATTCTTCCCTCATACTGATCCCTCTCTTATCTTTCTTGGGATCGTTTTCATCTGCTCCTTCGTAGCCTATTTATAGGCATCAAATGATATGTGAACGAGCATATAAAAATCAACGGCACATCAAAAAACCAAAGTGGCCTTCCTTTGAATAATCAAAGCCACACGTTTCTTTTTCCTTTTGAATTGTCAAAGCCGTATATGTCGACAATCTCCCACTTGAAGATTTGATTGAGGATCAATCGGATCTTCTCATCATTCTGTCTCCCTTGCATTTCATGTTGCTTATAGGTCACTCGAGGAACGACACCAAACGAACTTGTCAGTGTTGACCGAGTCAACATACCCTCTGACAGTAAAGTCTGTTGCAACATATGAGGTTCCTTCGATATATCGTAGGATCCTCTTCACCGTACTCCAATGCTCTTTGCCCGGATTCGTCATGTACCGACTTACTACTCCCACTGCATGTGCAATGTCTGGTTGTGTACAAATCATCGCGAATATAAGACTTCCCACCGCTGGTGCATACGGTACTCGAGACATCTCCACCCTCCCTTCTTCACAGTTAGGACTCATATTTGAGGATAATTTGAAATTAACAAGAAGTGAGGTAGAAATTGGCTTACAATCTTGCATATTGAAGCGTCGCAAGACCTTCCTCAGATAATTCTTCTGCGAAAGCCAAATCTTCCTGCTATTTCTGTCTCGGTAAATTTGCATCCCTAGAATCTTGTTTGCTGGTCCCATTCATTTCAAATTCCCTAGCCAACTGTGCCTTGAGTTCTTCAATACGATCTTTGTTGGGGCCTGCTACCAACATGTCGTCAACATACAACAGTAATATGATAAAATCACTTTCACCAAACCTCTTGAAATATGCACAAGGGTATGGATTCAATCTGTTGTATCCTAGGCTCATGATGAAGGAATTAAATCTCTTATACCAACACCTCGGCACCTGTTTGAGACCGTATAGAGATTTGTTCAACATGCAAACCAAGTTCCATTTTTCTTTGTCTTCAAAACCTTCCGGTTGGAGCATATAAATCTCTTCTTCAAGATCTCAATGAAGAAAAGCTGTCTTCACATCTAGTTGCTCTAGATGTAGGTCGAATGTAGCACACATCGCCATGAGTACCCGAACAGTCGTCAGTCGAACCACCGGTGAGAATATTTCGTTGAAGTCGATGCCTTCTTTTTTAGCATAGCCTTTAACCACCAGTCGCGCACGGAACCGCTCTACTTGATCATCACTGTTCCGCTTGATGTTATAGACCGATTAATTTCCGATTGCCTTTCTTCCCCGCGGTAGTGGCACCAGCTCCCAAGTCTTATTTTTCCGTAAAGCTTCCATTTCTTCTTGCATTGCCGCCAACACTGATCTGCATTTGAACTGTTCAGTGCTTCTTGAAGAGTTGATGGCTCTCCGTCATCAGTTAGAAGACAGTATGCAACGTTGCTGTCCATATCGTAATCTTCATGCCAGGATGGTGCAGATCTTTTGCGTGTGCCCCTCCTAAGTTCTGGCTCTGAAGATTCGCCTGGCCCTTCCTCATGCTCCGGTGCTACTTCAGAAGAATCTTGTTCGATAGACTTTCCTTTCACCTGAATCGTCGTAGTTTATGGGCTTTCCTTTGTAGTGCTATCATTTCCTCCAATTAGTTTATCTTCTAAGAAGATAACTTCCCTGCTGATGACAACCTTGTGGGCAGTGGGATCCCACAGGCGATACCCCTTCACACCATCAGCATATCCCAAGAACAAACACTTTCTGGACTTCGAATCCAACTTCGTAGTTTCTTGGGCGTTGTACATCACGTACACAGAACTTCCAAATACATGGAGTTTGGAATAATCTGTTGGCTTTCCGGTCCACATTTCCATCGGCGTCTTCTGATCAATTGCCGTTGAAGGCGCCGATTGATCACATAGCAGGCGGTGTTGACTGCTTCTATCCAGTATGATTTATCCAGACATGCAGCTCCCAACATGGCTCTTGTCCTTTCCAACAGAGTCCTGTTCATCCGCTCCGCCACTCCATTATGCTGTGGAGTATACGCCGTAGTGAAGTGCCTTTTGATGCCTTTCCTTTTGCAAAAGCTATCAAATTTATTGCCAGTATATTCTCCTCCATTATCCGCCAAATTTTTTTTTTATCTCGTCTGTCAGCGTGGCTGGTTTTCCATCGATAGCTTCCAGACAGCCGTCCTTCCTCAAGATCGCCTTTATCTTCAATTTCCACAGTGAGAAGTTTCTCCCGTTGAATATTTTGATATCAAACTTCGCCGCCATAATTTCTGCTCAGTCGTGAGCTATACCTCCGACGGGGTTGCAGCAGATAATTATTGAACTCGTACCGACTTTTTTGTCACCGTAACAAGGGCAGTATAATATCTATTATTTTCTGATGTAGAGGGTCCACGTTAGTGGCAACCACAGAGCATACGATAAATATATATATAAAACTCAAGCTAGGCTCTGATACCAATTGTTGGCGTGGCAGCTGACCGGTCGAGTAATACTGCGACTAATATTTGAGTAATTAAAGATAAAATGTGGACACCGAGATTTAACGTGGAAAACACCCCAAACAAATCGGGGTAAAAACCACGGGCAAGGAAGGAGAATTCACTATAGGGGAAATATATGAGTTACAATCTCTCGTACTACAAAGGAGAAAACCCTCAACCTCTCTCTTTATAGTCGGAGAAAATACCCGACAAACTCTCTATTATTTTTCCCTCTATTTATCTTCCCTCATACTGATCCCTCTCTTCTCTTTCTTGGGATGGTTTTCATCTGCTCCTTCGTAGCCTGTTTATAGGCATCAAATGATATGTGAACGAGCATATAAAAATCAACAGCACATCAAAAAACCAAAGTGGCCTTCCTTTGAATAATCAAAGCCACACGTTTCTTTTTCCTTTTGAATTGTCAAAGCCGTATATGTCGACAATGTTGACTATGCTAAATTTAAAATTTTTTATGATGTATATTTCATATGTTTTAATGCAAAAAAAATTGTTTCAACGATAAAATTTCCATTCAGAAAATGTGAAACGAATTTATATTTAATATGTTAATCTCGTTACGAACGCAAATTTGATATTACGGCTCCCCCAATAAAAATTTTCTAGATCCGTCCCTACTCAAATGAATGATTAATTTTACTTGACGCTGAAATACTAGCACGTAAGTAACAGTAAAAAGAATCTTCTAAGTTTGAGAAGAATCTTCTACGTATGATTCTTAGAGGAACATCGGAGAAAAAGTAATACTAGAAAGAATTTCAAGACAATATACGTGGCGACAGCTTCTCGAATGAAAGTAATCTCATGCATGTCGAATAAACAATAGTAGAATAGAATATATTTATTTAGCTCCACACAAAATTCACGTAAGAAAATTTATTGATTTTGAGGTACACTCAATACATTCTTCAATTCCAATTGTACTTTTTAATTAAATGATTCTTCTCTGTTCCCTAGTATATGCCATCATTTTTCGCGTACCAAAAAGCATCGTGAGATCTAATGAATATATGATCCTTCGATACGTATGCGTCGTAGTATATGCCATCATTTTTCTCATATTGCGTTTTCAGTTCGTGGAATGCCTTTAGTTACGTACAATCACAATCATATAAAATATAGTAGACGCAGACATAACTATTATAGGTTCAGTTCCAGTTGTATTTCTTGGTTGGATGCTTCTTACGGTCTTCTCCGTAGTATATGCCATCATTTCTCGCGTGCCAAAAAGCATCGTGAGATGATCCAAATTTTATATGATCCTTCGATACGTATGCGTCGAAGGAGACCTGCTTTGAATCCCACCACAGATGACAAAAGAACAAAGTGTTGAAGAAAAAGTTCTCACAGAATTCCCATTTATATTCTTCGCCACGAGACTTGGTTTGGAATCCGATATCGTCGTCGCCAGATTGACATCGCACCAGCAATTTTGAGGATTTTTTAGGCTCATCCGTTATGTTGTTGAGCACATGAACGTGTTCCTTCGAAACAAGAAAGCACGCAAATGAATATTGAAGGATGTTGAGAAATAACAGAATCATTACACCGATTTTCTTCGTCGTCATTTCGGGCTATGAAGTGATCGAAAATACTAATTATTAGCCTGTAATTTATAGTAGTATTTTTTTTTTTTTTTGTATTTGGTGTTGGGGATACCGCGCATAATATTTACTAACTTTATTCTCATATGTGATTTGGTGAAAAGGCTGAAATGGTACAAAATCAAGAAAATTAAATGACGATATCAATAGTCTTATGATGGAAATCAATGTCTTGAGCTGTGAGCACTTTCACTCTAGCAATAATTTGACGTTGTAATCGTAATCTTTAAATAGAGAGAATATGTAAATTTTACAAGTGCAATGATACAAAAATCTGAAAACATTAAATGCACCACTATACGTGCGTTGTGGCCTGTGGGCTTGATTTGAAGTTTCAGTCCATAAAATAGTCCTAAAATATTTAGTCTTGGGCAGCCAAGCCACCAAATTCAAGGCCATTTAGGTAGTTTAGGCCACGACCCAACACTATTTTTGTTGTCTTAAAAAGAGTTTCGCATTATAGATGTAGTTTTGACTTTTGAGCTGACGTCTCTTCTTTATTAAACTTGTCAAAAACCTTATACAACAATAAATGATGATAACCTCAGTCGTTTGATTACATAACGTGCACGTCCGTTCGATTTTTTTTTTCTCTTTTTTTCTTTTTGTTTCCCGCCGCCGATTCGTAAATATATCTTTATAAGTCATAATAACCACAAAATATTAATTATCGGTTATTAGTAGTAGGGTCGCTCTAATAAAACGCGCGTGCTCTACAAGTAGGACACAAGCCCTTCTTAGGGAGCCATGAGTCGATGCAGTCCTCGTGGAATATATGCCCACAAGGAAGCCTCTTGCACCGATTCCCGAGGCAAACTCCTCGAGGCAAATCCCGCACGTATTGTCGACAACCCCCTCCCCGCCTTGATTATATTCTTCTATCTCAATCTCCTTAGTAGCCTCTCGGCGGGTCCGCCTTCGAAGACAGTTGATGATAACCGAGTATACGCACGTCGCAATCAATACGAGCACCACGCTAACGACGACGGTGGCTAGTATCACATATTCGTCGGTCAAACCCATCTGAATAAAAAAAACATGGTAAGTTCTTTTTTAAAAAAATAAACTCAGTCGGAGCTTGGAAAATATAATATACTCCCTCCGTCCCATAAGTTTATGGACATTTGGTTATCGGCACGGGAATTAAGAAACTGACTATTTTAATAATATAGTGTGTTGGAAGGTAAAAAGTATATATTTTGGCACGTCTTTTAAGAATATTTAATATTATTATATTAATTGTTTGTGATAGGTTTTTTACTAAATAAGGAAATGTACAAAAGAAGTGGGACGCCCGATTTAGTAAATATGTACAAAAACTTTGGGACGGAGGGAGTATAAGATTATCAAGGGATGGTCAACTCAGCAGTCTGCAGGGATGGTGCTACGTCGGGGATTTGAACTTCTACCCCGATATATGAGATTGTTGGGAAGACAATTGAGCCAAACTCGTGTTAAAAGAACCAAGGGAAGAAATAACTATCGGTTGAAGATCGAACAAAATGCGTTCCGTTTGGTCCGTGGAGTAGGCTAAAAGTGAGGCTGAACCACGTAAAAGTCTGTGCGTGTTTTTTCTGTTTTCTTTGTCTTGTATTTTCGAATTGAGTTTGCGATCCAAATTCCTGGACTTTTAATCCCTCATAACACGAATTTTGGTCATGTCAGGTAATTGCATGGTTGTGTGTGATTTTTGTTCGCTGTGCATGGTTAACTATTGTTTATAGATAACGGATTAACCATGTGAGTTTTTTAACGTCACACGACAACCCCATAATAAAGGTTTTCTTTCTTTCTTTTTCTTTTTCTTTTTTTTTTTCCCTTTTTCATAACGTCACCATCGTTGTGAGATATTATTAGTATCCTATCGATTTTCTCTGTTCCTAAGAGTCGATATAAGTAGTGAAAATGATTGATAAGATGATGAGACAAAAGAATGAGCCATCACCAACTTATATTTGTCATCTAGAGCGTAGACCATAGTATGGTTGAGCTTAGCCTTTTTGAGATGGAAAAAAACTTTATTAGCTTTGGATCCGTTTGCACACACGCTCATATTTTTATTATGTGTATTATATATTTTACAGTATGAATTATTTGCTTCGTAACATACTTTAGAATCGGAAATGACCAATATACTTATACCTCTCTTCGGCTACTTAGCTCCAGAAAAATGAATTATAAAAATTTTCCGGCGAATGATGGCGAAACTAATTAGCTATGCATGTCTATTTAGAACTATGATTGTGTTATATATTTGATCGTGTAAGAATAATTTTGCATGGATGCGTGTGACTTTAGTACACGTGCGTGCTATTTATAGATAGATAAAGGAATTAATAATATACCTTGTAATTTTTTAACGTTTCACACGTACCACAAAAAAACCCACGCTAATCATTTATTCCCGAGACTAACACGCACGAGTTGAGAGATTAATATTTATCAATGTTACTATCAATTTCCCTATGTTCCCTAAGATCGATGATTGATCCAAATAAGCAATGAAAGTAATTATTGGTATGAAGATGAGCCAAAACCATTTATTAATATGAGCCATCACTAATTATTTTATATAGGCTCGTTTTATATATGGTATACTCGCACCAACTTATTTATTGTCATGTAGAGTGTAGTGTGGGCCATATATGGTAAATACGTTTGCTTCTTTTTAGGTGCTAATTTTGTTATTAATTTCTAAGATCATCCATACGTCGTTAATAAAAGAAAAGTATGTTTACCATGGATTAGAATACCTGATAGCGAATGTGTGCAAAATCACTGCTAGTGTGAACCTTCTGCAGAGAGAGAGAGAGAGAGAGAGAGAGAGAGAGAGAGAGAGAGAGAGAGAAGAGAAGAAGAAGAAGAAGAAGAAGAAGAAGAAGAAGAAGATCACTGAGTGGAAGAGAGAGAGAGAGAGAGAGAGAGAGAGAGAGAGAGAGAGAGAGAGAGAGAAGAAGAAGAAGAAGAAGAAGAAGAAGAAGAAGAAGCTGAAGCAATGGCGAATTACATATCCTGATCTTCACTATTTAAATTCAAAGCCAATAGAGAGAGGCGAACCTGTGTTTTGCTCACTAAAAGTACCTTCAAATCCGTCCTCTTCGCCTGTAGGGAAATTTACAAGAAAATGAAAAGTATGGAACTAATGACACTATTCAGACGTGATGATATTCTTTTATAACGTTTTTTCTTGTCTGTTTTTTGTTTAATTCCTCATCTAGTACGTGTTATAAATTTTACTTTACTACAGAAGAAGAAAAAGAAGAAGAAAGAAGATGAAAGTCGTAAACCCTCTTCAAAATGTAACGAATGAAAACCATCATTTCAATGTGACTGATGATCGATGGATCAAGTCCACAGTATTTCTTTTTGGGCCACAATGCTATTTACACATTATTGTCCAGTCCCTCTTGAGTTCACGACCCAACTTGGGGTGTTGAAATTTATTATTTGTAATCAATCAATTCACGTAACAACCTAAAGGCCCGAGATTGCCCATTATATATAAAAAAAAATCAACGGTCTCCCGTGATAACTAGATTATGGCACATTCAAATGCGCGTATACAATATCATGATTTAAAAAGACAAACTGATTTATTGGTAAATTTAATGTATAATAAAGTAACTAAAATTAATAAATTAATAATAACTAAAAATAGTAAGTAAAAGTAGTGAGTGATTTTTTTTTATTTTATTTAATAATTGTTTTCAAATAAGACTCAATTGATGGACTAAATTGGACCTTTTACAGCAAGCCCACCTTACTAAATATTAAAAAGTCTTTTTCAAAACTGATTGCCCGCAAGAACTATGCTTATATAAGCTTTAATTGAAGTTGAATTCCGAACACACCATCATTATGTAGTCTATGCCAAGTTGCCTACTATACTGCGGGAAATTGAATTATTTTACAAACGAGTAACATATCAGTTTACAAATTTCATTGAAATGGTAGGTAGGTAACCATTGAGTTGTGTTGTGTTGAAACTAAAACTTAATACAAAATGTAAAGTCAAAGCAGATATCTAGTTTTATAAATTCACATAATAAACAGAATAGAGGTCTTTTTTTTTTTGGAAAAGAGGATTTCATTTCATAAACCAAAATTCAAATGGACAAAAAGTATAATAGAGCAACAACAAACAAATTACAACATATTTGTACTTCTATTGCGTAAAAGACCGGTGATCACATAGATGTCCGTTCTCAAACCCCAAAAAAGAAAAGGAAAGCTCCAAAGAAAAACTCCCACCAGGGGAGAGCAACAATAAACAAATTACAACATATTTTTTTTCAATTGCGTAAAAGACCGGTGATTGCATAGATGTCCGTTCTCAAACCCCAAAAAAGGAAAGGAAAGCTCCGAAGGGAAACAAACTCCCACCAGGGGAGAGGATACCGCTCCCACGAGGGGAGGAGAAGGCTCCCACGAGGAGAGAAGGCTCCAACAAAGGGGAGAAAAACTCCTACCAAGGGGAGAAAACTTCATAAAGGAGAACTCTCCCGAGGAGAACACGCAACGACCAGAATGGCCGGGCGGAGAGAGGGATGGTGACAGCGGTGATGCAGCGGCCGGCAGATCGAAAGGAGACATGACAAGGAGGTGGTTGGTCGAGCAGACTCAGCAGAGGGAGGAGATGACGTTAGCGCGCCGGCGAATGAAGGCAAATGTTGAAATCCAACACGGATCGTCCGTCCAAGCTCGCCGCCTCCAGATCCACCACCGTCGGAGCTCCCCCAACCTCCACTAGGGGAGGAGGGGAGGAAGGAGAACTGTTCGGAGATGGCTGTTGAGAGTGCGTTTGGTTCGCGTATTTGAACGGAATCAGATGATTTAATATTCTGGATTCTAAAATCGTAATTTTAAATTCAACTCCATAGTTTGACAACGTTAGGATTTCGAAATCCAAATTCAAAGTGAAGTTCGAGCTAGAACTTGGGAAACCGTCGAACTCGACTTTAACTTTTTCTTAAAAAATTGGAAAGTACAAAAATTAAATAAAAAAGCCCGTAGGGAAAGAAAAACGTCTTTTAGTAAAGACCGGTATTGTTGTTGCTCTTGATCGGTATTGTTGCCTGCATGCATTGTTCGACAATATTGTATTAGAATTTTATTTTGGGCCTTGTTTTAGAGGATTTTCTTGTTGGGCTTCTTCGGGCTACAAACAATGGAAAACGACCTTTTTACGAGAATTTGAGAATTGTTTCTCAAGCGATCGATCGATGGGCTTTCAAATGCTAACTCTCATGTTGACCCCAAAGCGAAAACTCAGTAATTTTGTAGTTGAATAAATTAATGGCGGAATCAAGATCTCATATTGCGTTTCTAGTCCGTGGAATGTCTTTAGTACATAAAAAAATCACAATCATACATAAAAAATTATCAACTACTATTCTTAAGTAGACGTAGACATAACCAACTATAATTCACTTCCAGTCGTATTTCTTGGTTGCATACTTCTTACCGTCTTCTCCGTAGTATATGCCATCATTTTCCGCATACCAGTGTAAGTGTTGTGGGATCTATGGGATATATGATCCTTCGATACGTATGCGTCGAAACTGACCTGTTTTGATCCCCACCACAGATGGCAGAAGAATAACGTGTTATACAACCAACTCTCACAGAACTGCCATGTATATTCTTCGCTAGTGAATTTGGTTTTGTGTCCGATATCATCATCACCAGACTGACAACGCACAACTAACTTTGAAGAAGACTTAGGCACTATGTTATTGACGACGTGAACTTGGTGACTCCAAGCCACAATCTCATGGCAAGCAGATGAACATTGGATGATACTGAAAAGCAAGGAAAATCGCTATATAATGCTTCTATTCGTCGTCATCGTTTGGTTGTCAAGGGTAAGGATACAAGAAATCAAGAAATTAAATGACACTATCAATATCATTGGAAACAATTATCTTATGATTTAAATATTGGGTCTAATAGAATTTTGACAAAAAGATGAAATAGATAAAGTTTCCAACAAGAATATGATATTAACGGGCCAACGTACTTATTTTTTTTTTTTTATCTTTGCTTGGGGATGTGTTGTACCATGGAATATGCTGTTTGCTTGCTGCGATGATCATTCTAGTTGCTGCCCTCGTGAGTATCCCATCTGCGATCTTAAGGCTGGAAAGTGTTTGATGGTAATAAGAAGATGTCTCATCTTTTTTCCTTTTTTTTGGGTGTATTATATCTACCAAGAATCCGCTGTGTTGTTTATAGGGTAAGGATAGTCCCACGGACGTCGAGGCATTGAAGCGTGGGCGGCCGATTCCCAATTGGTCGAAGCTCGGCGGCGGTCGTCAGTTGAATTAGTGGTTGATGGATATGATGATGTATTATGAATGGACTTCGTTTTAGAGTATTTAGTGAGTGACGTTTCTTTCGACCTTGTCTCTTAAGTTATAGGGGATGGATGGATGGTATACATGAATACATGTTTTTGTTGGAACTTTTAATACGAGTAAGGCTATTATGTGCAAGTCAATGACCCCTTGGCCTAATGATTGAGTTGGAGGCCTCAAAGGTCTCGTAGTTAGGAGGTCATTGGATCGAATCCCCGTCTCACAATTCGTTTGAGAAGTCTCCATAGGGGTTTTATCCAATTACTATCGTTGTCGGATGGGTTTGAGACGTATCCATCTGGCCCTCGGGCATTGGTTCTACCCCTGGAGCGTGTGACGGCTAGCCCACAACCAGACTGGGTGGGGATACGTCGGAACAGTTAAAACAAAGAACAGTTAAAAAAAAAGGCTATTATATGTAATGCTGTAAGCAAAATGATACTTCATCTTATTTCTCTATGTTATTCTCTCGTTGTCGCCTGCAATTCTTCTCTACGTCTCTGTTGAACTTTCTGTTTCTTCTTCTTGTTTTCTCCTAGACATAATCGGTTCGAAGCTGGAATTCTTTTTATATTTTCTGTTATCTCCCATATATGTCTATTCGAAATTGATTTCCCTAAACTAAGGTGAGGTACCAGCCATCAAATACAAATCCTTAGTGTTGAAAAGTTTTTCATGTGTTGAGAGATGCACATTACGTGACGTCATAGGTTGCCAGTGAACATGATGTTAAACCTTTAACTGAGAATAAGGAATAAAGGCAGTTCACACCTTACCGTTTCGGCTTTGGAACTTTAAGAGAATCAACACAGGACATTCATCAATTCACATGGGAGAAGAACCCAATGCATCACCAAAAGGGAAAAGATAATTGAAAGCTTTCGATTCGAACACAACCAACGTCCAAAACCGACTATAGATAAATAAACAATTAAAAAACCTCCTGTTGAAAATATAAACTTGATTTGGGCTTGGACTATTAAGAGGTTGATTTAATATTTGGGCTAAGGAGGATCACAAGCCCAATATCTAGAAACTTACTGAAAATCTAGAGAACTCCATAGAATTCTAAGGAATTTTATAGAACCTAGATATTATTACGGAGTATTCTAGAATAGTGATGTATGGCAAAATCTTAAGGTGGTAGAAACTAGTATAAATAGGGGTGAGGTATAAGCATTTTGTATCAAGCAAGTGAAAATCGAATCAAGTGTTGTAAAGCCTCTTCCTCTAAACACTATCCTTCGAAATTCTCCCTTCCGATATAACTTCTATTTCCAACAAAGTGGTATCAGAGCTAGAAGATCCTAAGGCGATGGCGAGCGGCATGATTCCCTTCCAAGTCCCGACACTCAACAAGAGCAACTACGACAATTGGAGTATCAAGATGAGGGCGCTCCTTGGATCACAAGACGTATGGGATATCGTGGAGAAAGGCTACGTCGAGCCGAAGAACGAAGAAACCCAATCTCAAAGTCAAAAGGATAGTTTGAGAGAATTGCGAAAGAGTAATCTATCAAGGATTAGATGACGACGCTTTCGAGAAGATTTCGGAAGCAAAGACCGCCAAGGAAGCATGGGAGAAGCTTCAAACGTCGTATAAAGGAGCAGATCCGGTAAAGAAGGTACGTCTTCAAACTTTAAGAGCCGAGTTTGAAGCCTTGCATATGAAACAAGATGAACTTGTGCGGACTACTTCTCGAGGGTATTAGCAATAACCAATCAACTAAAGAGGAATGGCGAGAAAATTGATGATGTTAGAATCATGGAGAAAATTCTTCGCTCGTTAGATCCAAAATTCGAGCATATCGTAGCCATCATAGAAGAAACTAAGGATCTAGAAGAAGAGCAACTATTGGGCTCATTGCAAACTCATGAAGAGAATAAAAGGAAGAAGGAAGGGATTGTAGAACAACTACTCAAACTGCAAGTTGATCCTACAAAAGAAAAGGATAATGATGAGAAATATGAAGAACGAGGCCGCGGACGAGGTTAAAGAGGAGAACGAAGTGGAGGTCGTGGACATGGATACGGACGAGGTTGGAGGCCCAACGATGAAGGCAACAACAATCACCAAAGAAGAGATAACTCAACGATAGATCGTGGGAGAGGTAACCCAAGATCAAGGTATGATAAATCAGAAGTTAGGTGTTACAATTGTGAGAGATTTGGACACTATTCTTCCGAGTGTAGAGTTCCTAAACATAAAGTTGAGGAGAAGGCCAACTACGTCGAAGAGAAAAATGAAGAAGATATTCTACTACTAGCCCATAAGGATGATGAAAGAGGCGAGAGTAACAAGTGGTATCTAGACACCGGCGCAAGCAATCACATGTGCGGGAAAAGGAACATGTTCGTAGAGCTTGATGAATCGGTGAGCGGCAATGTTGCATTCGGGGACGAATCAAAGGTCGCGGTGAAAGGTAAAGGTAACATTCTTATTCGCTTAAAGAATGGTGGGCATCAATACATCTCCAATGTCTACTACGTGTCGGAGATGAAGAGTAACATCTTAAGTCTTGGGCAACTCTTAGAGAAAGGTTATGATATTCGCCTAAGAGATAATAACCTTTCTATAAGAGATGGTTCAAATAAATTAATCGCTAAGGTACCAATGCAAAGGAATAGAATGTTCGTCCTCAACATCATGAACGATGTTGTGAAATGTCTCAAGACATGCTATAAAGATCCATCATGGATTTGGCATCTTCGATATGGGCATCTAAACTTCGGCGGACTAGAACTGCTATCAAAGAAGGACATGGTGAAAGGATTGCCATCCATCAACCACCCCAATCAAGTATGCGAAGGATGCTTAGTCGGAAAGCAGTTCAAGAAGAGTTTTCCAAATGAGTCGAGCTCGAGAGCTAAAAGACCCTTGGAGCTAATTCATACCGACGTGTGCGGACCGATCAAGCCGAGCTCATTTGGTAAGAGTAACTACTTCCTTCTCTTCATCGATGACTTTTCAAGTAGACATGGGTATACTTCTTAAAGCACAAGTCGGAAGTATTCGAGAACTTCAAGAAGTTCAAAGCCCTCGTTGAGAAAGAAAGTGGCCTCAAGATAAAAGCAATGCGATCCGACCGTGGAGGAGAGTTCACTTCGACGGAATTTCAAAAGTATTGTGAGGAGCACGGAATTAGACGACCCCTGACGGTACCGAGATCCCCCCAACAGAATGGAGTAGCAGAGAGAAAGAACAGAACAATCCTCGACATGGCTAGAAGCATGCTCAAGAGTAAGAAGCTACCGAAGGAGTTCTGGGCAGAAGCAGTCGCATGTGCAGTCTACCTCTCTAATAGATCTCCAACAAGGAGTGTGTGGGGAATGACACCGCAAGAAGCATGGAGTGGTAGGAAACCTGGCATATCCCATCTAAGAGTCTTCGGAAGCATAGCCCATGTGCACATTCCAGACGAGAAAAGAAGCAAATTGGACGACAAAAGTGAGAAGTACATCTTCATAGGCTATGATAACAACACCAAGGGATACAAACTCTACAATCCGAAGACAAAGAAAACTATCTTCAGCCGAGACGTAATATTCGACGAAGAAGGAGAATGGGATTGGAACGCATGCAGAGGTGAGTACAATTACACTCCATTCTTTGAAGAAAGTAACAAAGAACATTCAACAATGGAGCAAGCAGAAGGTGAGCCCACTACTCCAATAGCATCGTCGCATGCGAGTTCAGAAGACGAAAGCTCAAGCGAGAGAACCCTACGCTTCAGAAGCCTAAAAGAGATATGTGGAGTACCAGAAGATCAAGATAACCTAACCCTCTTCTGTCTCTTCGCGGACAGTGAGCCGATGAGCTTTCAAGAAGCCGTGAGAAATAAGAACTGGAAAGACGCCATGGATGAGGAAATTAAGGCGATCGAGAAGAACGACACTTGGGAGCTAACAACACTTCCAAAGGGACATAAAGCGATTGGCGTAAAGTGGGTGTATAAAGCAAAAAAAAAACGCCAAAGGAGAAGTTGAAAGATACAAGGCGAGATTGGTGGCTAAAGGCTACATTCAAAGAGCGGGGATCGACTATGACGAGGTATTTGCTCCAGTCGCCCGACTAGAAACCGTTCGACTAATAATATCCTTGGCAGCTCAAAACAATTGGAGAATTCATCAAATGGATGTGAAGTCCGCCTTTTCTGAATGGAGTTCTTGAGGAGGAAGTTTATATAGAACAACCACAAGGATATAAAGTAGCTGGAGAAGAAGACATGGTCCTAAGATTGAAGAAGGCTCTTTACGGGTTGAAGCAAGCACCGAGAGCTTGGAACTCACGGATCGACAAGTACCTTCAAGGAAGAAACTTCACCAAGTGTCCATACGAGCATGCACTCTACATCAAAGTACAAGGTAACGATATCTTAATCGTGTGCTTGTATGTGGACGATTTAATCTTCACAGGAAACAACCCAATCATGTACGAAGACTTTAAAAGAGAGATGACCAGAGAGTTCGAGATGACCGACATCGGGCTCATGGCGTACTATCTTGGAATCGAAGTGAAGCAAGGTGACAACGGGATTCTCATAACCCAAGAAGGTTATGCTAAGGAGATACTCAAGAAATTCAAGATGGATGATGCAAATCCCGTCGATACGCCAATGGAGTGCGGTACTAAGCTAACTAAGCAAAGAAGGTGAAAAAGTGGACCCAACATTCTTTAAGAACTTGGTTGGAGTCTAAGGTACTTAACGTGCACAAGGCCCGATATTTTATATGCGGTTGGAGTCGTCAGTCGACATATGGAAACTCCAACAACGACTCACTTGAAGGCGGCTAAGAGAATTCTTCGATACATCAAAGGTACGACTAACTATGGCTTGCACTATACAAGTTCTAATGATTTCAAGCTTGTTGGATATAGCGATAGCGACTAGGGAGGAGATGTCGATGATCGCAAAAGCACAAGTGGTTTCGTATTCTACATGGGAGACACTGCCTTCACATGGATGTCAAAGAAGCAACCTATCGTGACCCTCTCTACATGTGAAGCGGAATATGTGGCGGCTACCTCATGTGTATGTCATGCAGTTCGGCTTCGAAATCTGCTCAAAGAGCTGGGAATTCCTCAAGACGAGCCAACTAAGATTCACGTGGATAATAAGTCAGCAATAGCGTTAGCCAAGAACCCGGTCTTCCATGATCGAAGCAAGCACATCGATACGCGCTACCATTATATAAGAGAGTACATTACAAGGAAGGATGTTGAAATTGAATACGTGAAGTTTAAAGATCGAGTAGCCGATATTTTCACCAAACCACTCAAGAAGGAAGACTTCGTACGACTACGAAGTATGCTCGGAATGACAAATCAAGTTTAAGGGGGGTGTTGAAAATATAAACTTGATTTGGGCTTGGACTATTAAGAGGTTGATTTAATATTTGGGCTAAGGAGGATCACGAGTCCAATATCTAGAAACTTACTGAAAATCTAGAGAACTCAATAGAACTCTAAGGAATCTTATAGAACTAGATATTATTACGGAGTATTCTAGAATAGTGATGTGTTGGCAAAATCTTAAGGTGGTAGAAACTAGTATAAATAGGGATGAGGTATAAGCATTTTGTATCAAGCAAGTGAAAATCGAATCAAGTGTTGTAAAGCCTCTTCCTTTAAACACTATCCTTCGAAATTCTCCCTTCCGATATAACTTCTATTTCCAGCACCTCCAACAGAGAAGCCCTAATATAATACACAAGCTTCTGAGACTATCGAATTCTGGCTTAAGAGAAGATACGTCGTCCACTCGAGAGTGAAGCCCGGCATGGCCATTAGGTCGGCTCGCCGTTCAGAGTTGGAGTAAAGAAGCATCTAACATCCTGCCATACCGTATGAGTTGTCTCTTACATCAAAACTGTCCAAAGCGTCGTTGATTACCGAGTAATATGTTGTCGTCTCGTGCGTTCGATTCTCTTGAGGGTCTCTTTTGTTAAAATGGATAGGGTTTGTTCGAGGGGTGTTTTTGTCCTTTTCCGATCAATATAATGGGTTGGACAAATAAACTAGCCCATCTTGGTTGGATAATTTCTTAGATCCGATGGTTTATAAGAGCATCTCCAACCCATATCAAAGAAATAAAGTTAATTTTACACAAAAATACAGTTGCTACAGTGCTTTTACTCCAACCCATAAACGTTATTTTCAATGCTAACTTTTACTCCAACCCATCAACTCAATTTTCTACTCTAAAAAATAATATTATAGGTTCATATCATTATTAACAATTTAAAATAAGTTAAAATAAAAAATAAATTAAAAATTAAAACTCTAGTTTTGTATTGAAAATTGTGCGTACTCTAGATCTAGAGTATCTCTACAGATTAACACAATATTAATGTTAGATATAGAGTCCCATTGGAGCAAAAACGTACTTTATTTTTGCGTTTTACACAAAAATCAAGTATCAATTGAAGATGCTCTAATAGCGGACCTTACTATTTTCTCGGGCTTTATCCAAGTGGTCATTTTTTAAGGGCTGCGTTTGCTTTATAAAACCATTTATGAGAAGGTCCAAAGCCCGATAATAAAATAAGATCAGATAATCAAGGATAAAGTTATACTAGGGGTCCATTTAGGATAAATAATAGAAATGCTCGTTTGATATTTCTGGGCTTTAATAATTTTCTCGGGCTTCATCTTATTAAACCAAACATCAGACTATGTATTACTAATTATTCGTAATCCATTTTCTAAGTTTATACTGTAAACCAAACATAATATTAGAATAGATAAAGTGGGTTAATCTTGCCTTATTCAACAACCTGACTGAAGGGCCTATGATTAATATTTAATAATTTTCTTATTTTACTCATTTTACGTTTTTTCAAGTACGACTTTCCTTTTTCGTCAAGAGAAAATAAAGAAACAACGAATCTCAGTTTTTTTTTTTTTTTTTATTTCACTTCTTTTAGGTTTTTCTTTATGCAATTTTCTGATTTTATTTGTTTATTTTCATTGCGTTTCAGGCAAATTGTTTCTTTTAATTGCATTGCCAGGTTTGAACAAAGAATAGAAATTAGGTCATGGTTGCAGTTTGATGTTTCAAGGATAATTTTGTAATTTTTTTATTTAATAGGATGTATTGGTTAACCTCGGGCCATTGAGTTGTGATGGGAGCCCGCTTTTGTTGTAACGGGCCTATTTTAATCCGGGGTTTGGGCTTAAAATTTACAACTAAACAATATAGTACTCTTAAATCACCCATTTTCTTTACCGCATGGGAACTACTGAGTGATTAATTCCCCACCCAATATCTACGAGGCCGCGTTTACCTCCTAAGATTGGTAAAGACGAGACAAAAATATCATTGAATTATTAATCACAAGTACTGTACGGATCACTTCTCCTCTTTGCAAATTATGTGTTAGTTAAGTTTAGTATTATTTGTAAAATGACAAACCTAACCTTTAATTGAGCAATGCATAGTTTACAAAAATAAACATTCCTATGAATATCGAAAAATATGAGATGCGCATATCAATTTGATCGTCATGAAATAAAGAATAAATTGGTGTTGCTTATTTATTTTTATCATATAAATAACATAAAATAACAATGATTTTATGATAAGGTGGAATAAGGGTGTTTTAATCTTTTCGTAATAATAATTGGATTAGTTATAAAGGCCCTACCCATCGGATGAATTAAACTGGGCTTGTTGTATAATAGATGGACTTTATTTACAGTGAACGGTATTGCACCGGATAATTTGCTCTTTATCTAGGCTAATCACGGAAAGTAAACGGAGCCTCTATTCTACGTCAGTGACCTATTAATTGTTTCTTCGTCTTCTTTGTTTCTTCTCCAAACTTTCATCTTCCAAGCACAGCTCCTCCTCCAACGAGGTTTAATTAGCTCTTAGGTAAAAATTCTCTTATCATCATCAGCTATGTAGAACGCTATCCTTATGTAATACTTGTTTTCTGTGTGTTTGTCTTTCTCCATCACGGCTCCTTCAATTTGTCCCGCCCCTCTCTTTGAGAGCCTCGGCCGAGGTTGATCTGAATTTAGTCTTAACAGAGATTTTTTCGGCCCGATCAGAGTTTTCTCGGCCTGAACCGCAGTTATTTAGGCGTTGGGATCTAACAATTAAGAAAACATGTTGGCCCTGCCCTGAATCTATGTTGAAGTTGAACCAGGACTTGATACGAAAAGCCCCTTGTTTTAATAAGTCGTCACTTCTTTAAATGCATATTTTATAAGTATTATATATATATATTATAATAATATATAAATATGTATGTATAATATATATATATTATAATATTGTATAAATATGTATCCGTATTAATATTATATATATAAATTACACACACATGATGGAAACATGGAAGTTTAAAAACTTTAAGAAAGAGCTTTTGTTGAATAATGTGGTGATATATATATATATATATATATATATATATATATAATGTGGTGTATATATATATATATTATATTCATTATAAATGTATTCAATATCTGTGTGTTCTTCTTTCTTCTTCTTGTACCTGAGAGGAGAGGAGATGTGCTGCTGGAAGTTTGAAGAACAAGTTTGAAGAACAACTTCAATGCATAATTACATAAGAATTTTGTATCCATTTTTTATTTTTCTCGTTCTATTTAATTAACTGGAAAAAAAAAAGATACCATAGATGTAAGTAAATATGCACTTTGCGTGGGAGAGATCTTTTTTGACTTGTTCTTCAATTTCCATTACCTGCAAAACCCGTGGTTTAAAACGCGTATAGCGCAATGCGTCGCGTTTCACTTCAGATAACGGGTAGCGTAAATAACGTAGCGTATTGCGTGAGTATTTTGGACAAACCACTTATTACGATAAGAAACATACTTAATAACAAATTATTAATCATAAGTACATTATTCGATTATCTTTATATAAAATTTGGATTAAATGATATATGTAAAATCTAATATTATATATTCCAAACAATAAAAATATAACAAACAATTCATGTACATCAGATTTAATAGAATTTGTAAATCTAATCCACTCTCATCGGGTTGAGCCAGCATTAAAAAATATTGAAAAAGATAAATAATAAAATTTTAGGGAATCTAGACTTAAATAATGTAGTATTTAGAAATGACTCTTATGGATATTGAAAAATGTAAGATTTGCATGTCATGTTGATCGCTGTTAAATAAAGAATAACTTGGATAAATTTATCATATAGATTACATTAATTAATCACTTTTAATGTTTTGGTGGAAGTTAATAAAAAGTTAGAAAAAAATTGAAAAACTAAAATAAAAATATGTTAGTCAAACACGTCATATCATAATAAAAGGAATGCCACGTCACCATAACATCTCTTGTAGCAATAATACACGGTAACCTTTTTTCCTTACGCCTCATCGCGTTTGGAACTAAATTTACGCTAACTCGTGCCATATCGCACGCGATGTTATGCTTTTTTAAACAATGGTTGATAGGAAAAGCCCTTAGTTTTAATATTATTATATTATAATATTATATAAATATGTATCTATAATATATATATATATATATATATATTACACACACATGATGGAAACATAGAAGATTTAAAAACTTTAAGAACTTGAGTTTTTTGTTGAATAATGTGGTGATACATATATATATAATGTGGTGTATATAGATATATATATATATATATTATATTCATATTTTCATTATAAATGTATTCATTATATTCATATATTCATACATATATATATTACAAAAGATAGTCGCTCGCTAACTACTTAATTCATTCGTTTTATTTACTTAATTTCAAAGTGAGGTTTAAAAGAGATTCAATATAAGCTAGTTCAAGAGGGCCTAATATATTTGTATTATAAATGTGGTGAGATATATATATATATATATATATATATATATATATCTTGAGCTATTTCCCTATGGACACTGATTTCTGAACAGCGGTGAAGTTCATGGGAGCGACAGGGCTTTTTACCGTGATTGTTCCCTCCACTGAGATGTTCAATACTTCCATGCCGACGCTGGTCAAGAACGACGTGGTTGAGTTTTGGCAGACGATGTGGAAGGATGAGTTCCCACTACAGCCCGTCGAGCCCATGCTGAATGGATACGGGATAGTGACATTTCCACACTTGTCCGAACAATTGTTTTCTATGTGTTTGTCTTTCTCCATCGCGGCGGCTCTTTGAGAACCTCGGCCGAGGTTGATCTGAATTTAGCCTTGACGGTTTAAATGCATATTAAATATAAATATATATATATATATATTATAATATTATATAAATATATATCTATAATATTATATATATATATATATTACACACACACGATGGAAACATAGAAGATTTAAAAACTTTAAGAAAGAACTTGAGCTTTTTGTTGAATAATGTGGTGATGTGGTATATACATATATATAATGTGGTGTATATATATTTTACATTCATACATTCATTATAAATGTATTCATTATATTCATATATATATATATATTTATTTATATAAAAGATAGTCGCTCGCTAGCTAGTTAATTCATTAGTTTTATTTACTTAATTTCAAAGTGAGGTTTAAAGAGAAATTCAATATAATCTAGCTCAAGAGGGCCTAATTATTTTCCCAATAATATATTTTATATTATAAATGTGGTGATATGAGCTATTTCCCTATGGACACTGCTTTCTGAATGACGGTGCAGTTCGTGGGAGCGACAGAGCTTTTTACTGTGATTGTTCCCTCCACTGAGGTGTTCAGTACTTCTTCCATGGACGGTAAGAAGTACATAGCTAAGTTCCTTGCCATTTCCGCCCTCAGCAACGACACAACTTTCTCCCCAGTCAAGAGCTCGACCATCACCACACCAAAGCTATAGACATCGCTCTTTTCGGTGAAATGGTTCGTTTGGAAATGGAACCGGCCCATTTAATTTTTTATTATTTTTTTGTTTTTAATGTATTTTTCGAATTAAAAAATAATAATAAAGAGACATTTGGGCCGGTTCCTGTTCGGAATCAGAATCAGAACCGCGGAACTGGAACCGGGAACCAGAACCGGTAATCCGCGGTTCCGAGTTCCGTGAACTGGTCCAGTTCATTTTAACTGGGCCGGTTACCGATTTCAGAACCGGATCTACCGGTTCCGGTTCTGATTCTGGGATTAATGGGCCGGTTTTGGCCGGTTCTGAGTTGGCCCGGCCCAAAACCTAGGTATAGTGCGAAATACCCTAGTGGTGAAATGGGTTTGATCTATGGCGACCGACCTCGAAGTCCAAAAATCAGAGATCTTCGCTCTGTGTTTTTCGTCCAAGAGTATGTTCGTCGACTTGATGTCCCTTTGGAAGATTGGGGCTGAAGCAGATGAATGGAGGTAAGAAAGAGCGTCGGCGACTTCTGCTGCTATTCGAAGCCTCATTTCCCCAGGTCAGAGGGAAATCTTCCCTGGGATAATGTATATGGTCGAAAAGCGTGCTGTTTGGGATATATTCGTACACGAGGTGGGGAATCTACCCCAAGAGCTTGACGATGTTACGATGGTTTATCTGCGATAAGATGACAACGTCGTTGATGTTGGCGTGGCAACGGACCCGGTCGAGTAATAACGCGGTTAATATTTGAGCAATTAAAGATAAAAGTGAACACCGAGATTTAACGTGGAAAACCCCCAAACAAATCGGGGTAAAAACCACGGGCAAGGAAGAAAAATCCACTATAGGGGAAAAATATAGGAGTTACAACCTATCAATCTATAAAGGAGAACACCCTCAATATCTCTCTTTATAGTCGGAGAAACGATCGACAAACTCTTTATTTTTATTTCTCTCTATTTTCTCTCTTTTATTTCTTCTGTGGGATATCATTTGCACTGATATGAGCCTCGTATTTATAGGAGAACATTTGCATGTGAAGAGCAAATATGAAAATCATCAGCACACCTACAACGAATAAGGTGCCGAACTCTTTTTTCTTCTCACGCAACTTTGACAATTCAAAGGCCCACGTTGCTTTTGAATGATTATGTCGACAGTTGATGAAGAACTCAACGTCTCTTTCATCCACCTTCTTTGACTTCTTCACGGCCACGATGCTACCATCTGCGAGCATTCCCTTGTAGACTGTGCCTTGGCCGCCGGCCCTCGCTGTAATGGTCTGTGGCATGTGTCAGCTCCCTGATACTGAACAGCTTCGATTTCTTGTACCCATTGTTGTTCCTCGGGGAAGACATCTTCTCTTCGAGCAATATCCCGACTTCCATGCTCCGATGAGCCTTGAATGGTACGTTGGTGAGCCTTGAATGGTTCGGGGACGGTTTTGATCACCGACTGCTCCGATGAACCCTAGGACAAGAATCACTGCTCCGAGCACAAAGACCATGATAAACAAAAGCCACCTTCCAATGTTGCTTAGTTTTCCTTCTGCTTGTCCAGAAAAAACACAATCGTAAGACCCTATTGTGTTGATGCAAGTGGCATTCTTTCCAATGCGCAGAGCATATTCGCGGGGATTATTATTCTCCTGACGTTGGCACTAGTCGATGTCGGTGCAGCCTTCGTGAAAATAAGGGTTCCCCTCAAAACCCCGAGCACAGAACACCGATCATAATGAGTAGAGTGGGAGCAGCTGGCATTTTTTCGACATGCTTGCGCCGTCAAATTCCCAATCAAGAACCAACGGCGCGTACATAAGTTGCTCGTCAAATGGATTCATGATAGAGCTTATTGTGCCAGTGATGGCCGCCATCATCGCAGTGTGCATACGACATTGAAGTGAAATGAGAACAATTGTCGGCGAGTATGCGACGATTGAAGTGTAGGCATTGAAATGAAATGTTTCTTACCGAGTGATGGTGATTTACCTTTCAACTTGACTTAATATTTACCATATATATACATTAATATATACACATATAATATTATATATATATATATATATTACACACACGATAGAAACGTAGAAGATTTAAAAAGTTTTAAGAAAGAATTTGAGCTTTTTGTTGAATAATGTGGTAATGTGTATATCTATATATATATATATATGTGTATAATGTGGTGTGTATATATATATATTACATATTCATATATATAATGTTTTTGCGCAGAAAATTTTACAACTAAACAAGATAATACTATTGAATCACCCTTTTTTTTACCGCATGAGAACTACTGAATGATTAATCCCCACCCAATATCTACTCCATTCTACGTCAGTGACCTATTAATTGTTTCTTCGTCTTCTTTGTTTCTTCTCCAAACTTTCATCTTCCAAGCACAGCTCCTCCTCCAACGAGGTTTAATTAGCTCTTAGGTAAAAATTCTCTTATCATCATCAGCTATGTAGAAAGCTATCCTTATGTCATACTTGTTTTCTGTGTGTTTGTCTTTCTCCTTCACGGCTCCTTCAATTTGTCCCGCCCCTCTCTTCGAGAGCCTCGGCCGAGGTTGATATGAATTTAGCCTTGACGGTTTAAATGCATATTAATATAATAAATATATATTATAATATTATAAATATATATCTATAATAATATTGTATATGTTACACACACACACGACGGAGGCATAGAAGATTTAAAAACTTTAAAGCTTTATGATGAATAATGTGGTGATATACACACACACACACATATATATATATATATATATATATATATATATATATATAATGTGGTGTATATATATTATATATTCATATATTCATTATAAATGTATGCATTATATTTGTATATTCATATATATATATATATATATATATTATAAACGATAGCCTCTTGCCAGCTAGTTAATTCATTCGTTTTATTTACTTAATTTCAAAATGATGTTTAAAGAGAGATTCAATATAAGCCAGCTCAACAGGGCCTAATACATTTTTCTATAATATAATTTATATTAAGTATATATATATACTTAACAGCTTCGATTTCTTGTACCCGTTGTTGTTCGTCGGGGAGGACAGCTTCTGTTCGAGCAATTTCCCGCCGTTGCGCATCCTACGCTGGCGAGCCTTGAATGGTTCCAGGACGGTTTTGACCACCGACTTCCATGCTCTGATGACCACTAGGAGAAGAATCCCTGCTGCGAAGCGCAAAGACCATGCCGAACAAAAGCTTCCTTCCAATGCTTTCTTTTCCTAGTGCTGCTTGTCCAGAACCCCGCAGTGGTAAGACCCTAATGTGTTGACGCAAGTGGCATTCGTAGCATATTTGCAGGGATTACGATTCTTCTGTTGGCACTCATCGATGTCGACGCAGCCTTCGCGAAAGTAAGGGTTCCCCTCAAAACCCTGAGCACAAGAACACCGTTCATAATGAGTGGAGCGGGCGCAGCTGGAATTTTCCGACATGTTTGCGCCGTCGAATTCCCAATCAAGAACCAGCGGTGCGTACACAAGTCGCTCGTCGAAGGGATTTGAGATATTGCCCAGACCTTTGTACGATCGATACCCCCCTTTGGCGAACCATGCCTTATCCACGGGGAAGGCATAGCCGCAGAAACCCTTGTCGTCGCCGTCTTCAGTGCTCTGATAATTATACTTGAGCTCCTGGGATCTCGGCGGAATCTTCCTCTGGCAATAGTTGATGCCGTCACACCTATCTTGTCTGTAGTCAGCTCGACATGCAGGCGAGCATCCGCTGACTGAAGTTTCAGCCTTGAACAAGACGGTGTTTCTGCATCCTAAGACGGCGAAGGTACTACTCACCGACGAGATCACAAAGGGAGTTCCCTTGAGCGGATTCCCGATGGATGCTGATTTTTGAACGGCGGTGCAGTCCATGGGCGCGACGGGGCTTTTTACTGTGATTAGGGTTCCCTCCACCGAGATGTCCAGTACTTACATGCCGATGCTGGTCAAGAACGGCGTGGTCGAGTTTTGGCAGACAATGTGGAAGGATGAGTTCCCACTACATCCCGCCGGGCCCATGCCGAATGGATACGGGATGGTGACATTGCCACATTTGTCCGAACAATTGGGCAATGACATCCTTACGGCAGCTGTGGTTGTTAGGCTGGAGATGAGTAGTAGAAGCGATATTGAAAGTAAGTGGAAGATCGTAATGATGAGTTGTTTTTTGCCATGTTTTTAGGGTTTTATGAGAGTATGAGAGAATGAAGATGGAGATACGATCTGTTGGAGTAAACTGAATTAGATCGAAATGGACGACAGTGAGACGGACGAATTAGATCGATTGTGTTCTCTAGCTCTTTTCCTTCTCTCTACTCTTTCTTTTCTCTTGCCTTTTGGTTTGATATTAAATGAACGTCGCAAAGCCCATATTTATAGGGGGGTTGGTTGATAGTGTGAAAGATGACTCGGTTTGACTCAACTTGTAGGCTATTGATAGAGTTTGTTTCCGTGGACCATTATGGTCACGATCTAAGTTTATTAGGGGTTTGAGAGATCATATATTACCCCATAAATGGATTGGTAAGATATTTGTACCGTGTAAAATGAAGAACCATACATATGATATGATTGTGTCCCTGTGGAAGATTGGGGCCGAAGCAGATGAATGGAGGTAAGAAAGACCGCCCGCGACTTCTGCTGCTATCCGGAGCCTCATTTCCCAGGTCAGAGGGAAATCTTCGCTGGGATGGTGGATATGGTCGAAGAGCGTGCCGTTTGGGATATATTCGTACACGAGGTGGGGAATCTCCGTCTCGAGACAGCAACCCAAGAGCTTGACGATGTTGCGATGGTTTATCTGCGATAAGATGACAACCTCGTTGATGAAGAACTCAACGGCGCTTTCAGCCACCTTCTTCGACTTCTTCACGGCCACGATGCTACCATCTGCGAGCATTCCCTTGTAGACTGTGCCTTGGCTGCCGCGGCCGAGCACACGGCTCTCGCTGTAGTGGTCCGTGGCTTGAGTCAGCTCCCTGATACTGAATAGCTTCGATTTCTTGTACCCGTTGTTGTTCGTCGGGGAGGACAGCTTCTGTTCGAGCAATTTCCCGCCGTTGCGCTTGAAGAATATCCTACGCTGGCGAGCCTTGAATGGTTCGAGGACGGTTTTGACCACCGACTTCCATGCTCCGATGAACACTAGGAGAAGAATCCCTGCTCCGAGCGCGACGATCATGCCGAACATAAGCCCCCTTCCAATGCTGATTTCTTTTCCTTCTGCTTGTCCAGCACAATCGTAAGACCCTATTGTGTTGACGCAAGTGACATTCTTTCCATTGCGCAGTAAATCTCGGCAGCGATGATCATTCATCTGTTGGCACTCGTCGATGTCGACGCAGCCTTCGTGAAAAAAAGGGTTCCCCTCAAAACCAAAACAACAAGAACACCGATCATAACGAGTAGAGCGGGCGCAGGTGGCATATTCCGAAATGTTTGCGCCGTCGAATTCCCAATCAAGAACCAGCGGCTCGTACACAAGTCGGTCGCTCATGGGCGAGGCGGGGCTTATTACTGTGATTAGTGTTTCCTCCACCGAGATGTCCAGTACTTCCATGCCGATGCTGGTCAAGAACGGCGTGGTTGAGTTTTGGCAGATGATGTGGAAGGATGAGTTCCCACTACATCTCGTCGGGCCCATGCCGAATGGATACGGGATGGTGACATTGCCACATTTGTCCGAACAATTGGGCAATGACATCCTTACGGCAGCCGAGGTTGCGCATATGCTGGCGGCCGGTGTTTGGACATTGCAAGCTTCAGGCAAAGCCACGGCCTGAGTAAGGTTAATTTTCAAGTCAAAGATGAAGCCGCCCTTGATCACTAGGCACAGGCATTGGGGCCGAGAGTTGACCACCGAGCCCAATTGGGTGCAGCAAGTTGTCGAAGGGCTCGATGAATTTCCCGAGTAGTAATTCAAGCATGGCGAAAGGCTCGAGAACACGTCCGTGCAATCTTGGGTCCACTGAGCGTCTGCAATGGAGGCCCAATAAAAGGTGGCGAAAGCGAGGATTAGTAGTATAGGTGTTGTGTTATTCGGAGAAGACATTTTTCTTTGTGTAGTACTAGTGGTGGTAGGTAATAAGCAGAAGCTTTGTTGCGAAATGGACAGTGAGACGGACGAATTAGATCGATTTTGTTTTCTAGCTCTTTTCTTTCTCTCTACTCTTTCTTTCCTCTTGCCTTTTGGTTTGATATTAAATGAACTTCGCAAAGCCTATTTATAGGCGAAGGTGGGGGTTGGTTGGCGTACGGAAAGATATTTAGGTAAAATTTAACAAGATTCTTCACGCGGTTTGTTGACAAATAATAGGACCCTATAATACCGTTTATAGTTACTTGATCATTTCTACATGCCTTTGCTATTGCTTGCTTTTCAGACTGAAATTTCTCTTTTAAACCTAAGACTAAATATATAATTAATTAGCCAAAGTGGATGATAGCGACAGCAGCGTGTGGAATTTGTTAAAGAAAAGATAAAGGATTAACTTACTCGATGGGAAATAATTCAAATAAAATAAAAATATTAAAGTTACGTGTATCGCAAATACAATGAATTTATTGAAAATTTTATACTGGAAACGCATCTTACGCGTCCATGATGCTTTATGGGAGGAATAATAAAAGAAAGGGAAAAAAAAGCAAGTCGAGAAAAGTTTCAGAATAAACCAAAAGGCGTTACGATAGAGTATAAAGACCATGCAGAGATAGGAATAACGTCACATGGCAGCAACAAAATTAATGTTAGCTTCAATTCAATATTCTCTGGCGCCTATGGTGGTATCACATATCCAAAAAGCCAGCTATAAACTTCATAATGAAATACATACACTTATTTGCAGGCTCAAAATCAAAACAACCCCTTGCTCTTTTGGCTATAAAGAAATACTAGTGAATAATGCAAACAAAAATAAAATGCATAATGTAATTACAATGTTATTAAATCGGAAATAATCTCAGACAAATAGGCACAGGCAGTGGAGAATGATATATCATCATCATCATCGTCGTCATCATCCCTCAAGAGTGAGAGATAAAACTGATGCTGAGAAATCAGTGGGCTCAATAGGCGGCCCAATAACCGTATGCTCAGAAGCTCCATTATCGTCAACATTTGGTAATTTGATGACCTGAATAATGCTTTCCAATTCGCTGGCAACTTCTTTCATGGTGGGCCTCAGCTTTCCATTCAATTGGAGGCATCGGCGCGACAGCTCAGCCACCTTCGCAATCTCCTCTGTTCGACCCTTGCTCTTTTCGACATGCTTGCGCCGTCAAATTCCCAATCAAGAACCAACGTTGCGTACATAAGTTGCTCGTCAAATGGATTCATGATAGAGCTTATTGTGCCAGTGATGGCCGGCATCATCGCAGTGTGCACACGACGACGTTGCGCTCGTCCGATACATCAGCTTCCAGATGGCGGAGAGGGCGCCGGTGACGTTGAAGTTAAATGGGAACAATTGCGGCGACTATGCGACGATTGAAGTGTAGGCATTGAAATGAAATGTTTCTTACCGAGTGATGGTGATTTACCTTTCAACTTGACTTGATATATATATATATATATATATAATACGATATGTGTATATATTAATATATATATATATATATGTATATATATACACATATCGTATTATATATATATATATATTACACACACGATAGAAACATAGAAGATTTAAAAACTTTTAAGAAAGAATTTGAGCTTTTTGTTGAATAATGTGGTAATGTGTATATCTATATATATAATATATATATATATATGCATAATGTGGTGTGTATATATAGAGATTTCCTATGGTGCCCACCTACCGTGAGCAACCACCGTGAGCACCGGTAGCAAATCTCTCGATTTTCTGCCTTTTTTCAATCTCTGACGCTGCTATCACCTCCGTCGATCATCTCAGATATATTCTCACCTTAATCACTATCTCCAACATGTCGACTTTAAGAAAATTCATCATCCTCGTATGTCGTCCACAAGTGAGTAAACGGTGATGAATTTTCTTAAAAATCGACAAGTTGGAGATGGTGATTTAGGTGAGAATATATCTGAGATGATCGACGGAGGTGATAGCAGCGTCGGAGATTGAAAAAAGGCAGAAAATCGAGAGATTTGCTACCGGTGCTCACGGTGGTTGCTCACGGTAGGTGGGCACCATAGCAAATCTCTGTATATATATATATATCTATATATATATATATTACATATTCATATATATAATGTTTTTGCGCTGAAAAATTTACAACTAAACAAGATAATACTATTGAATCACCCTTTTTTTTACCGCATGGGGACTACTGAATGATTAATCCCCACCCAATATCTACTCCATTCTACGTCAGTGACCTATTAATTGTTTCTTCGTCTTCTTTGTTTCTTCTCCAAACTTTCATCTTCCAAGCACAGCTCCTCCTCCAACGAGGTTTAATTGCTCTTAGGTAAAAATTCTCTTATCATTGTCAGCTATGTAGAAAGCTATCCTTATGTCATACTTGTTTTCTGTGTGTTTGTCTTTCTCCATCACGGCTCCTTCAATTTGTCCCATCCCCTCTCTTTGAGAGCCTCGGCCGAGGTTGATCTGAATTTAGCCTTGACGGTTTAATTGCATATTAAAATAATTAAATATATATTATAATATTGTATAAATATATATAATAATATTGTATATGTTACACACACACACGACGGAGACATAGAAGATTTAAAAACTTTAAAGCTTTCTGATGAATAATGTGGTGATATATACATATATATACATATATATATAATGTGGTGTATATATATATATATTATATATTCATATATTCATTATAAATGTATGCATTATATTTGTATATTCATATATATATATATATTATAAACGATAGACTCTTGCCAGCTAGTTAATTCATTCGTTTTATTTACTTTTTTTTCAAAATGATGTTTAAAGAGAGATTCAATATAAGCCAGCTCAACAGGGCCTAATATATTTTTCTATAATGTAATTTATATTAATATATATATATATATATATACATATATATCTTGAGCTGTTTCCCTATGGACACTGCTTTCTGAACGGCGTGTAGTTCATGGGCGAGACGAGGCTTTTTACTTTGATTAGTGTTTCCTCCACCGTACTTCCATGCTGATGCTGGTCAAGAACGGCGTGGTTGACGATGTGGAAGGATGAGTTCCCACTACATCCGGCCGGACACATGCCGAATGGATATGGGATGGTGACATTTCCACATTTGTCCGAACAATTGGGCAATGACATCCTTACCGCATCAGTGGTTGTGCATAGGCAGACAAAGCATAATAGTACGGCGAATGGATACGGGTGGTGACATTTCCACATTTAATATTACTTTCCTTAAGGTTTTTCTTTATGCAATTTTACGATTTTAGTAACCGATTCATGTTTTTAGTATACCAATGTAAGATTTATAACAAGGTTTTTCAAAATTTTGACGTAAATTATAAAAAAATTAGTAAATGGATTCATGTTTTTAGTCGAAATTGAAGATAATATATGTATATATATATATATTATATATATAGTAGAGAAACCCATAGTCTAAGCATTTCGTTGCGCAACCGTGTTCGCTCGGTTATTAGTCGTTCAAGGTTAATCGAACCGAAAATGCAATCGCAAATAATTTTAGCGTAAATCACTGTTCGGAAAGGTAAGCAAGCCAGCCGAGGTTCCCTTCGAATAGGTAACTGGCACTTAGTATGAGCACCACACAAACCAACACGATAGCTACCATAATAGATTCGTTGGTCAACCCCATCTGATATATATATATATAATATATAAATATATATTATATATACACGTGGCTGAAATCGATTGCATATATATACATATATTTGTATTATATATATATATACACGTCTACTTATCGATTATTTTATATATACATATATATATATACGCGTTACTGAGATTCGGAGATAAATGGTGAGCTGCACCTGCCTGGGGATGTAATGTTGCCGATCATAATGAGTAGAGTATTAGGAGCAGCTGACATTTTTCAGACATGTTAGCACCCGTCAAATTCCCAATCAAGAACCAGCGACACGTAGACAAGTTGCTCGTCAATGGATTGAGAAATTATTGCTCAGACCTTTGTACGAATCCTTCGGCGAACCATGTCTTATCCACGGGGAAGTCATAGTCGCAGAAACCCTTGTCGTCGCCGTCTTGAGTGCTCTGATAAATATACTTGAGCTCTTGGGATCTCTGCGGAATCTTCCTCTGGCAACAGTTGATGCCTTAGCACCTATCTTGTCTGTAATCTGCTCGACATGTAGGCGAGCATCCACTGACTAAAGTTTCAGCCTTTAACAAGACGGTGTTTCTGCATCCTAAGACGGCGAAGGTATTACTCACCGACGAGATAACAAAGGGACTTCCCAGCTTGAGCAGTTTCCCTATGGACACTGATTTCTGAACGGCGGCGCCATTCATGGGCACGACTGGGCTTTTTACTTTGATTAGTGTTGTCTCCATTGAGATGTCCAGTACCTCCATGCCGATGCTGGTCAAGAACTGGTTGAGTTTTGGCAGACGATGTGGAAGGATGAGTTCCCACTACATCCCGTCGGGCCCATGCCGAATGGATAAGGGATAGTGACATTTCCACATTTGTCCGAACAATTGGGCAATGGCATCCCTACTGCAGTCGTAGTTGTGCAAAGGCAGACAAAGCATATTAGTACGACGAATTTCCATTTCGTCCGGAGAAAACAATGGTACAACGAATCTCAACAATTTATTATTACTTTCCTTAAGGCTTTTCTTTATGCAATTTTACGTTCTTAGTAAACCGATTCATGTTTTTAGTATACCAAGGTAAGATTTGTAACGACATTTTTTCAAAAGTTTTGACGCAAAGTATGAAAAAAAAAATTAGTAAATGGATTCATGTTTTTAGTCGAAATTGAAGATAATATATATATATATATATATATATATATATATATTAGAGAAGCTCATAGTCTAGGCTTTCCGTCGCGCAACTGTGTTCGCTCTATTATTAGTCGTTCAAGGTTAATCGAACTGAAAATGCAATCGCAGGTAATTTTAGCGTAAATCACTGTTCGGAAAGGTAAGCAAGCCAGTTGAGGTTCCCCTCGAATACGTAACTGGCAATTCGTACGAGCACTACACAAACCAACACGGCAGCTACTATAAGAGATTCGTTGGTCAACCCCATCTAATATATATATATATATATATATATATATATATATTTATATATAAATATATATGTTATATATCTACACGTGTACTGGAATTCGGAGATAAATGGGGAGCTGCATTTGGGGATGTAGTGTTGCCGATCATAAATATGAGTAGTGTATTAGGAGCAGCTGACATTGTTCGACATGTTTGCGCCCGTCAAATTCCCAATCAAGAACCAGCGGTGCGTAGACAAGTTGCTCGTCAAACAGATTTGAGAACCTATTGCTCACACCTTTGTACGAACCATTCGACGAACCATGTCTTATCACGGGGAAGGCATAGCCGCAGAAACCCTTGTTGTTACAGTCTTTAGTTCCTGGGATCTCTGCGGGATGTTCGTTTGGCAACAGTTGATGCCATCGCACGTATCTTGTCTGTAATCTTCTCGACATATAGGCGAGCATCCACTGACGAGTGACGATAGTTTCATTAGCGGTGAATAGGACGGAGTTTTTGCATCCTAACACAGCGAAGGTATTACTCACCGACGAGATCTTAAAGGGGGTTCCCTTGAGCAGTTTCCCTATGGACACCAATTTCTGAACGGCGGTGCAGTTCATGGGCACGACTGGGCTTTTTACTGTGATTATTGTTCCCTCCACCGAGGTGTCCTGTACTTCCATGCCGATGCTGGTCAAGAACGGCGTGGTTGAGTTTTGGCATATGATGTGGAAAGATGAGTTCCCACTACAGCTCGGCGGGCCGTGCCGAATGGATATGGGATGGTGATATTTCCATATTTGTCCGAACAATTGTGGAAAGACATCCTTACAGCAGCTAGCCGAGAATGTGCATAGGCTGGAGATGTGTAGTAGAAGCGATATTGAAAGTAAGGCGAAGATTATAATGAGTATGGTATTAGGCGCAGCTTGATTTCTCGACATGTTTGCGCCGTCAGATTCCCAATCAAGAACCAGCGGCGCGTACACAAGTTGCTCGTCAAATGGATTTGAGATATTGCTCGAGCTTTTGTACGATCCATACCCTTCAGCGAACCATGTCCTATCCACGGGGAAGGCATAGCCGCAGAAATCCTTGTCGTCGCCGTCTTGAGTGCTCTGATAAGTATACTTTAGCTCTCCTGGATCTCGGCGGAATCTTCCTCTGGCGACAGTTGATGCCATCGCACCTATCTTGTCTGTAATGTGCTCGACATGTAGGGGAGCATCCACTGACTAAAGTTTCAGCCTTGAACAAGACGGCGTTTCTTCATCCTAAGACGGCGAACGTATTACTCACCGACGAGATCACAAAGGGAGTTCCCTTGAGCGGTTTCCCTATGGACGCTGATTTCTGAACGGCGGTGCAGTTCATGGGCGAGACGGGGCTTTTTACTGTGATTAGTGTTTCCTCCACCGAGATGTCCAGTACTTCCATGTCTAGTACTTTGATTAGCCGTTTAGAGCAGATCATTACAGCGCAAGACAAGCTTACAACGGCAACGGATATTTCGCCGGCGCAACTTTGAACGGTCTTGAGAACCAACAATGACTTTTGAATTTTGTAGGAGGTGATTAATGGATCATCTAAGGTGAGGTGATGTGAGAAAGACTATTTACGTAACTTCAGACCATTAACCTTTTTCTTTTTCTTTCTATGTGGCAAACTGCTGTCTGGAATTTTGACATGGAGAGAGCTTACTATTTGCGTCGACCAACATATACATTTAAAAGCATGAACAATTATCGACTCAACATAAAAGAGTTCAACAATCAAGAGTAGATTCAAGATTCCTCGAAAATGCTCACCGTAGTGTAATAGCACAAGCAGTATGGGTAGCGTATGCGATGAAATATCCAGAACCACTACGCACAGAAACAATCTCGGAAAGACACGGCGAACGTTTGTCAGCGCTTGTAAAGTCCGAGGAGTGGCTTTTCTCTCTCTTCCATTCTTTTCCGAGCAGCTTCCCTAGCTTTGACAGCCGCTGCTTCCTCTTTGGACAATGTCTTTGGCTTCTCTTCGGGCCTTTTTCTCTTAGTAACGGCGATCGACGAAGGTACGCTGTTGCTAACGCTTCTCATTGGATTGAGCGGCTTGGAAACTACGCGCCCGGGTACGGGCCCACCCGCGGGAGTTGGAGCGATATTACTTTGCGCTGATTGCTTGTTTATTTCTGAAGTTTGTGGCTTCCCAAACTTTTCAGTGTTTGATGAAGAAACTATAGATGCAGCAAGCGCCTCTTCTTGTGTTACCCATTTACCTATATAATAGTGAGATAGTATTCGAAAAAAATTAGGCGGAATTGTTCTTTAACGGAATTTAGAGAGAGGGCAAAAAAAAAGAAGTGAATTGGAATACCTAAAGCATCGGTGTAGTAGAAGCCCGAGTTAGGATCGTAGTAACACGCAGTTTTCTGATTGTAGTAGTAGCCTGTCGAACTATTGTACTCCCATTCTGTGTATATATATAAACCAAATTAGTGGGTAATGAGTTAAAGGGCAGAGTAATGTTATGAAAATAAACAACATATTTATTCACCTCCGTCAACAGAGCTGTTCCCTCCAGTGGCTCCGACGTCAATTGCCTGCAGATTTGCCTCCTTTGCTTCCCGAAAAGTTTCCAAGTCCTTCTCATAGCTCCGCTTTGCTTTCTGACAAAGGGGGAGGAGCAAACTTAACTAAGGTAACAAACACAGAGAGCGACCATATGATAACCTTCTACTACTTCCCAAGTTTGAGGCGAAATCATATAGTAATCATGCCAACAACAAAATCCCACTAATGTTTACGGCAACGAGATAATTACATGAAAGAATTATTAAATGCTTACAGCTTCTATCTGCTCAAGGAGGCGTACTGCTTGCTTTTCTTGTTTCTCCTTCTTGGCTTTGTCCTCTCGCATGGAAGTAAGCCTCTTCGCCACATTCTCCTTGTGCCTCGTTCCAAGCTCATGATTTCTGATGCTCGCTGGATTGTTCGATAAGAAAATTTTGCAGGTGTCGCACCACTTGTTACCTTGGCTCACCCAATACTTTACAACGTAAAAAAAAAAAAGAGCAACATTTCAGCAGCACAATCGACAGAACCGAGTTACTACAAAAAAATAACATACCTAGACGCCGAAGGACTCAACATCTATCATCACGAAAATTACAGAAACGAATGTCAACCAAAAACACCATGTATTCTTACCTCGGTCATAGCTAGACCTAATCAACTTCTTATGATTTCAGATTTTAGCACTAAGCTCGCCTGTTCTCCTTTTTCCCTTTCTCAATCGAGCTTGCCCCTCTTTCCTGATTTGATCGACTGATTCATACGTAGTGCGACGTCGTATCGAAGTCAAACTCCAATTATCATATTAACTCAATGGGCCTTTAGGCCCACCAAGTATTTGGGCTTACAATTTTCCGAAAGTAAGTCCACAAAATAAAAAAATCATAATAAAAATATGATTTGTACCGCAATATTGAGTAAGTACAGTTGCTTAAATAAAAAATGGTGGATTTACTAAACAATTTAGAATCTTTAACCACCTTTCTCGGACAGATGTCAGTTATGTTCAAACTTACGAACATTTCAAGATTCTCCATCTCCATCTTTGTCTATTTTTGAACCAATCTTTTGCTTGTGACACTATAGTCATTGAGATTCCATTAAGATTGGATGAAATAAGAATTAATAATGACGATGAGTATTTAAGGGCCATTTTCATTTCGAGCCCCCTCCTAACTATCATTTAGGATTCATGCCCTCTTGGCAAAATATTTAGTTTTAAGGACTCATTGCAGCCACTTCATTGCTCTTACATACCAGTATGTTGAAATTTTGTAACACAAAACCATAATTCGGTACCAGTTTATGATCATCTTATACCAGTTTATTTTCTGCAGTACCACTTTATTGCTCTGACATACCAGTATGTTGAAATTTGTAACACAAAACAATCATTATATACCATTTCATATATCTTTCATACCACTTTTTTTACACCACACAAAATTGGTCCTTTAACCTAAACAATTCTCAAACAGGGCCTGGAATCGAAATCAAACCCTTAATGGGACCTGATTTCGAATTGACCTTATTTTAAATGTCATCTTATATAAAGAGGACACGTACAAAAAAAAGTATACTTACCTAAGTAGACGTGTTAGATAAACTAACCATAGCATAATAATATTGTTTGACATCTTATTATGAAAAGCGATGCTTTATTCAAACTATGCAGGCACTGCAACAAACTGGTTATAGAACTTAGTCTTCAATCTTTCCTAGGGGTGGTCACAGTTCGGTAAACCGGCCGAACCGACCGAAATACCGAAAATTCGGTACGAACCGAATACCGAACCGAAAATTCGGTTTTCTGTTTTAGAAAAAAAAAAATTCGGCAATTCGGTTCGGTACGGATATACCAGTTCGGTATACCGAACTGAACCGAATTACCGAAATTTATATTTATTGTTAAAAAAATATATTAAACTTGATAAAATTAAACAAAAATTAATATATTTAACATATTTAATAGGTTAAAACTAAAAATATTAATATATTTAATATGTTAAAATTCGGTTATACCTAATTTTTGTTTTTTTTATTTTTTTTTAAATATTTCGGTTAACCATTCGGTTAACCGAATTACCGAATTAAAAATTCGGTATAACCGAATACCGAACCGAGAAATTCGGTTTGGTATTCGGTTTCAAAAAAATCAAAAAATTCGGTTCGATTAACCGAAACTTCGGTTCGGTACGGGTACGTACCGAATGCCCACCCCTAATCTTTCCCAAATAAACTGCCTTTAGTTGCCAATCAAAGGGCATTCCATTAGTCTACACAATATAATTATAATTAACTAATTGGAGCTAGTATTTAATTGGGTTAAAAAGAACTCTAGCCATCATTTTATACATTTATTTGCCATATTTACACATTGAAGGACCTAGGACGGCTCTCGGGCGAAAAGGAGCGAAAATGAGGCAAAACGGAGCAAGTATGAAGAAATCAGTCATGTGTCACGGCCGTGACACTCCTTCCACCAGGCCGTGACAATGGACAGAACCGAAGCCAAAGGACACTGGTCTCCGTCACGGCTGTGACAGGAGGCAGAAAAGGAAGCCAAGCGATGAAGAGCACAGTCACGGTCGTGAAGTCCGCCTGAAAAGTAGCAACAGACTAAAAAAATTCATATCTCTCAATCCAGTTCCCTATCCCCTTCTGTTAGCTCGATGGTTAGGGAAAAAACGAGAGTCAATAAAGGCGGAAGAGTTTTATCCGGACATAGCCGAATTAGCCTAGCTAATTATTAGAGAAACTCGTAGTCTAAGCATTTCGTTGTGCAACCGTATTTGCTCGATTGTCAGTCGGTCAAGGTTAATTGAACCGAAAATGCAATCGCAATTAGCAAATAATTTTAGCTTAAATCACTTTTCGAAAAGGTAAGCAAGCCAATCGAGGTTCCCTTCGAATACATAACTGGCAATTAGTACGAGTACCAACCCAACGCGGTGGCTACTATAAGAGATTCGTTGGTCAACGTAACCCCATCTGATATATATATATATATTATACGTGTGTACGGAAATTTATTATTATTATTATTATTATTATTATTATTATATATATATACATATATATGTACATGAGTACTGATATCGATTATTAGAGGAATTTTATGGCGCTGCGCACCTGTTGATGTGGTACCGATTAGTGCCATGTCAACAACCCACATCAACACCGAAGTTATGTCGTCTTAATTTGACATCTTCTAGGTGTCATTAATGAATTATACATAAACATGCTATTAATTGTATAACCATTTATGTATTTAGTAAATTCTAGAATTATATACATCGAAATATTTAAGTTAAAGCTATAAGAAGTGTTCACTTTTCCAAGAATCATCAAAATGTCACTGGCAACTAAAGTTCATAAGCTATTGGCTAATATCGTGCGATATTTATATAATATTTAAAAAACTGCACGACATGATTATTTCCAAACTAAAGGCATTGATTCTTTTTAAATGCATAGTTCAGCTGCATAATTGATCGATATGAATATTTACACAGAGCATCTCCAATACTAAAACCAATTATCAAACCCACTTTACACCAAACCCATTTTACAGCAAATGTCACGTCAAACTGTAATTCTCCTCCAACAGTTAAACTCATTCTTAAACCCAAAAGAATATTCTCAGAATATCATTTCCACTTCAACTTTTCTTTCATTTCAATAACACTCACATATTTTACTAAAATTACAAATTAGACAAAACTATTATTTAAAGTTTGATTGAAAATTGTGAAATAAACTAATGATACAAATGATAAATCGTACGCACAAAAGGCACGCATATGCCAGTACTCAGTTCTATACAAGATCATGGGGTTCGAGCATACGTGAAGCTGAAAAGGCATGCATTTTGCATAAAAGAGCTCAAATAAGGCCAACCTTATCCATTTCAAACTGATACACTTGGCTAATTTTTAAACAATCTTGGCGGAATTGATAAAAATTTGCCGGAGTACTAAGAATTTTTTGCTAGTCTCGTTAATTATGATGTATTGTTATTTTCAATGCTTATATGTTATTTTTTACGTTTTTAATTACTATGCTTGTATGCTAATTTTCAATTCGGTAGTTTAATATGCACCTCAATGTGCTAAATCTGTAGAATTTTAATATTGCGTTTGCCGTTTGTAACCTTTTTTTTTAATTATTCATGCATTATAATATATAAAATAAATAATAAAATTTACAAAATTTTATGTTGAAAATATAATTATTAGCACTTAAGGGTAGTACTGTCAAAACGGGCCTGCAGGGCGGGTCAGCCCGTAGCCTACTGGCAGGCCTGGGAAATGAAGGAAAATATATCTAATTTAATAAACTTTTATAATATTAATCTATTTATGCTATTAAGTACCCATTATTATTGTATATTTGTAATATTATTTTATAAATAATATATATATTTTTAAATTATTCTGGCGGGCTACCGCGGGCTAGCCCGCTTCCGCCCCGCCAAAGCCCACACCCGCCGCGGGCCTAAATTTTCAGAGCCCGTCCCGGCACTTTGGAGGGGCGGGGCAGGCCGGCCCGCAGGCCCAGACACGTTTTGACAGCTCTACTTAAGGGGTACGACTTAAAAGGTTTTAAGGTAATGAATAGTATAAACTCAAATATGAGTACAGCACGATAGAGAAATTGTCAAAAACCTATTTTAAATTTAGATATAAGTATTTGTTAGGAGGAAAATTTGTGTATGGATTCTTATTTGCAGTGCACTCATGTTGGGGTTGATCTAAGGGGTTGACTGAAGTTGTCATAGCAGGCGTTGGGATTGACCGCGCTATTTTTCTGGCCTTTTGCCCTTGGATGGATTAATATGAGAGACCGTTGACTTTACATATAAAGGGCTTTCTTAATCTCGGGCCTTGAGTTGTTAGGTTGAAATTAAACCAAGGCCTTTACAATATTCACTAAAGTAAACACAGCCCAATATAAAGAATGAAAAAAGCCCATGGCTCAAAGCTTCAATTCAATTGCTTTACTGGGAACATTAATTCAACACCCAATGATAAAGTTGAGTCGTGAACTCAAGACGGACTAACATGTGTAAATGGCATTATGGGCCAAACGAATCTCAATTTTCTTTTAGTTTTTTCTTTATTCAATTTTCTGATTTTATTTATTATATTTTCACAATATTTCATGCAAATTGAAATTTAGTCCCAAAAAGAAATGTTTTTTTAAAAAAACTGCAGATTTTTTAACTAAAATATTAATTAGGTCATGGTTTCCAGGATAATAGTCATGAGATCATTATCTCGACCCATTGAGTTCTGATGGGACCCTGCTTTTGTTGTAATGGACCTAATTTAATCTCGGGCTCTGTCTGATTTACAAAAGAAAATAAATATATATACACTATTCAATCACGATTTTTCTCTACATATCCAATAAAGGGAACTAATATAACCCCCCCCCCCCCCCCCCCCCCCCCCACCACATCACCTACTAATTTCTTCTTCTTCTTCTTCTTCTTCTTCTTCTTCTTCTTCTTCTTCTTCTTCTTTACCTTTAGCCTTGGATTTAGCTTCGGCCGAGATTGAGCTGAATTTAGTAGCCTTGGCCTCGTCGGCCTTGCTTCATCCCTGATACTTTCATATCCTCCCAAATTGTGCTTTGATTCGAGGAGTAGCCACAGATTCGTGTAATAACATTGTCTTCGCTTTCCATTACCCTGAATATGTTTCACCACAATCTCGACTTCAGCGTGTTTTTCAATGGGTTTGAGCTTTTTTTTTTAATGCCTAAACCATGTCCCTAGCTAGCTCACAACACAAAGATAAAATTGCCAATTTTATTACCTCTGTGGTCGTGGTGTTGTTTTTGACGAGCAATAATTACGTACTGTGTTTTACAAGTAACATTAGTAAGATTTTGATGTTTTTAGTAACATGTATTTAGTGATTTCTTTTTTTGTAGATTGAATTAAATTAGCATCTGCGCCTTGTTTTTCCTCATTTAAAAAAAAATGATAAATTTCCCCCAGTGTCAAATATATTTCAAGTACGGAATTTATTTCGATTTCATAGTTTTGTTAGTGTGTCGATATCACAATATATAATTCAAGCAAGCGGTAATTATCAATTCACACTATGATAAATAGAATAAGTTGACAAACACTATCGTTACTGTTAGGTGAGCTGTGCATTCCACGTCCACCGTCCAAGCACACATGCTTGGAAAAGCAATAGTGGGTCTAAGAGAAAAAGGAAGAGACGTGAAGTGTGTGACAACTTTATTGTTTGTCAAAGGTGTGCGTACACATTGAAGAATTGGACATGTATTTACACGAGCAATCAAGGCAAAAGCTCAGCTATAAATACGAGAGCTCAGATCGAAGGGGAAATTGCCTTAGAGCCTCAGGCCACAGAAAAATACCACCACATCGTCAGCGAGGGTTTATTCCCCGGTCACCTTTTCTCCAGTATTTCTTTTATAGCCTACTCCTAATATTGTTGTAGTGCTTTTGTACCACGTCAGTGTACGTGTCTGTAATCTCCACATAATAAAGAAGTTCTACCCTCCGGCCCGTGGACGTAGGTCATTCTGACCGAACCACGTAAATCTCGTGTCACTGTCCAAATTTATTTTTCGTCTCTTTTATTTATTATCGTCATTTCTCGGGCAAAATAATAATCGGGGATTTCCGCATATCCTAACAAATTGGTATCAGAGCCAACCCGATTTATTTTTTAGCCACCATGACGATAACAAAGATGTCAATTGAAAAGTTCGACAGAAATGTCAACTTTGCAATGTGGAGTCTCAAGATGGAGGCCATACTCATTCAAGACGGTTGCGAGGTGGCGCTTGAAGGCGCAAAGAAGAAACCGACCGAAATGAAGGACGATCAATTTAGTGAATTGGACAAGAAAGCCAGATCGGCTATTATATTAAATCTCTCTTACGAGGTTTTACAAGAAGTTGCCACGGAGACGACGGCCATGGGTATGTGGGATGCGTTAAAAGCTATCTACATGAAGAAGACTAAGGAGAATCGGCTTTATTTAAAGCAGAAGCTATACAGTATGAAAATGACGGAAGGTACTTCTATACTCTCGCATCTCGATAAATTCGATTCTATCATTATTGATTTGGCGAACGTAGAAGTCAAAGTGACGGACGAAGATCAGGCCATAATATTGTTGTGTTCCCTTCCCTCGTCTTTAAAGCATTTTCGTGACACTATATTATATATGGGAAAGATACGATATCATATTCTAGTGTCAAATCTGCGTTGCAATCGAAAGAGCAGATAGACAGGGATATTACGGGAGAAACAAGTGGTAGCCAGGCAGAAGGCCTGTTTGCACGGGGAAGACCAGAACGTAGAGACGCTGAAAGTAGCAGATCTAAAGAAAGGTCAAAATCCAGGTACAGAAATAAAGTCTGTAATTTCTGCAAGAAAAAGGGACACATTAAAGCTGATTGTTTTAAATTAAAAAATAAGGAGAAAAATAATCAGCAATTTAATAAACCCGCCGAAGCTAGTTTAGCTGCTGATGAGAGCGATGGAACTATATTTGTAGCAACTGCAAATATTGTTAGGTCTGATAATGAGTGGATCTTAGATTCGGGTTGTTCTTACCACATAAGTCGGAGTCGGGACTGTTTTTCCACATATGAAAATTTTGACGGTGGATATGTCTTAATGGGAAATGATGCTCCGTGTAAAGTTGTTGGTAAAGGCACAGTTAGGATCAAGATGTTCGACGGAATCATCCGAACGCTCACCGAAGTCAGACACGTTCCAGATATGAAGAGAAATCTTGTCTCTTTAGGCACACTTGAATCTCAAGGGTGCAGGTTCTCAGGTGAAGGTGGAGTTTTGAAGATTGCCAGAGGTGCCCTTGTCGTGATGAAAGCTTGCCGGTCTGGAAATTTATATATTTTGCAGGGAACTACAGTTACAGGTTCCGCTGCAGTTTCGACATCCCCGGAGGTTGATACCACACGATTATGGCATATGCGACTTGGACACATGGGAGAAAAAGGCTTGACGATTTTAAGCAAGCGGGGCCTACTTTGCGGTCAAAGTACAGGTAAGATGGACTTTTGCGAACATTGTATTTTTGGGAAGCAGAAACGAGTCAGCTTCAATTCGCCAGCAGTCCACAGGACGAAAGGTACTTTGGACTATATTCATTCTGATGTATGGGGTCCTTCTCGTGTTCCGTCCAAAGGTGGTGCAAGATATATGTTGACTTTCATTGATGATTTTTCAAGGAAAGTCTGGGTCTATTTTCTTAAACAGAAAAGTGATGTTTTCTTAACATTTAAACAATGGAAAGCTTTGATTGAAAAGCAGACAGGAAAACAGATCAAGCGATTGCGGACAGATAATGGCTTAGAATTTTGCGGAAGCGAGTTCAACGAGTTTTGCAAAAATGAAGGAATTGCTCGACATCACACTGTTCGAATGACGCCTCAACAAAATGGTGTTGCCGAGCGCATGAACCGGACGCTTTTAGAGAGAGCTCGATGTATGATCTCCAACGCTGGGTTGACAAATGTTTTTTGGGCTGAAGCTATCGCCGCAGCATGTTATATTGTCAACCGCTCACCGTGTTCACCGATCAATTTCAAGACTCCTGAGGAAGTATGGTCAGGTACTCCTGCTGATTACTCAAACTTAAGAATATTTGGGTGCCCAGCTTATATGCACGTAAACGAGGGAAAGTTAGAGCCTAGAGCTAAGAAATGTATTTTCCTCGGTTACGCTTCAGGGGTGAAAGGATATAGATTATATAATCCTGATCCCAAGTCACCCAAATTTATAATTAGCAGAGATGTTACTTTTGACGAGTCTTCTATGTTACATCCTTCGAAAGAGTCTACTAACTCTTCTAATCAAGAAAAGAAGGATAGTGTACACAGCGAGGTGGAGCTCGAGATCAATAAAGATCCTTCAGATGATCCTGCTACGAGTTCAACAGATCAGAATGAACCAGAACCTGATTCAGATCATGTTGCAGATGAAAGCACCGAGCAAGAATATTCTATAGCCAGAGATAGGGAGAGACGGGAGATTCGACTACCACAGCGGTACGTGAATTTAGTTTCGTATGCTTTATCAGTGGCGCAAGAAACAGGTGGAGGCGGCGAACCTTCTACCTATTCGGAGGCAATAAGCGATGATAATTCTGATAAGTGGTTGGTAGCGATGAATGAAGAAATGGAATCTCTGCACAAGAATGGTACATGGATTCTTGTGCCGCCGCCGAAGAAAAAGAAAATAGTCGGATGTAAGTGGGTCTTCAAGAAGAAAGAAGGTTTATCTGGTTCAGACGATGCAAGGTATAAGGCACGATTAGTCGCGAAAGGCTATAGTCAGGTACAAGGTGTTGATTTTAATGATGTGTTCTCACCTGTCGTTAGACATAGCTCTATTCGTGTATTACTTGCATTCGTTGCCATGTATGATTTGGAGTTAGAACAGCTTGACGTCAAGACGGCGTTCTTACATGGCGATTTAGACGAACAGATTTATATGAAGCAACCTGAAGGCTTCATAGTTGAAGGAAAGGAAGACCAAGTTTGTCTACTGAAGAAATCCTTATACGGATTAAACAGTCTCCAAGACAGTGGTATAAACGTTTTGATTCTTTCATGTTGGGTCATGGTTTCTCCAGGAGCAAGTATGATAGTTGTGTTTACTTCCGGAAGTTAAATGACAGTTCGTTCATTTATCTGTTGTTATATGTTGATGGCATGCTCATTGCGGCTAAGAATCTTGCAGAAATTCATCAGTTGAAGGCCTTATTGAATGGTGAATTTGAAATGAAGGATTTAGGAGCAGCTAAGAAGATTCTTGGTATGGAGATTAAACGTGATAGAGGAGCTGGTAAGTTGCACCTGACCCAGGAAAGTTACCTCAGAAAGGTTTTGGAGAGATTTGGCATGAGCGATGCCAAAGCAGTCAGCACTCCTCTTGCTAGTCATTTTAGGCTAAGCGCTGCTCAGTCACCATCATCAGATGAGGAAGAAGCGTACATGGCACGAGTTCCTTACTCTAGTGCAGTCGGCAGTATTATGTATGCAATGGTATGTACACATCCTGACATTTCACAGGCTGTTAGTGTTGTTAGCAGGTATATGGCTAATCCAGGGAAAGAACACTTGCAAGCAGTGAAGTGGATTGCTCTTCCAGTTTCCAAATTCAAGCATTGCTTGGATTTGATTGGTGTTTTAAAATTGGTGAACTAGCCCGCGGGGCTATGGACGGAGGGAGATAGAGATAGTGACTAAAGGTGTTACTAATTAAGGTGGAGTGTTTTTTGGAATCAAGCTCAAGGTGGAGATTTGTTAGGTGAGCTGTGCATTCCACGTCCACCGTCCAAGCACACATGCTTGGAAAAGCAATAGTGGGTCTAAGAGAAAAAGGAAGAGACGTGAAGTGTGTGACAACTTTATTGTTTGTCAAAGGTGTGCGTACACATTGAAGAATTGGACATGTATTTACACGAGCAATCAAGGCAAAAGCTCAGCTATAAATACGAGAGCTCAGATCGAAGGGGAAATTGCCTTAGAGCCTCAGGCCACAGAAAAATACCACCACATCGTCAGCGAGGGTTTATTCCCCGGTCACCTTTTCTCCAGTATTTCTTTTATAGCCTACTCCTAATATTGTTGTAGTGCTTTTGTACCACGTCAGTGTACGTGTCTGTAATCTCCACATAATAAAGAAGTTCTACCCTCCGGCCCGTGGACGTAGGTCATTCTGACCGAACCACGTAAATCTCGTGTCACTGTCCAAATTTATTTTTCGTCTCTTTTATTTATTATCGTCATTTCTCGGGCAAAATAATAATCGGGGATTTCCGCATATCCTAACAGTTACCTTACCTAAACATAAAAAATCTTATTTTGGATTGTACATACCAAAGCCGGGGTAACTCAAACCGCTGCACATAAAATCCTAATTTTATTGCACACACCAATTTCAATTGTTCTTTCCGTCAATGGTAACTAGCATTATTTTTCATAACAGATTCAACAGAAAGTAAAGCTCAACCATAATATGATTGTCTACACTCGAGTACATGATTAAGAAAAAATGTAGTCGTATATGTTTAGTCATATATTATAATATTATAACATGAGCTATAGCTCGCATTCGTAATTATTTTTTGTCTACTAGTTATCGTTCAATCAGTTTCATTACTTACTTAGATCGATCATGAATCTTTGGGAAACATTATCAAAATTGATACTGAACCAAATACGGAAGAATGATAGCGAAGTTACGAAAGAAGGAAAGTAACTTTTATTACAATTAGTGGAAAAATTGTTATCCATGAACAATGCATTAAAATCACACAGAACCATGCAATGCAATCTCACACGGTCAAAATAAGACGAACAAAGTTCTCTTACACGATAAGGCGTAATAATAAGCTGTTTTGTAAGTTAAAATTGGCCATTAATGTTCCAAGGAGTCTCCCATAATCACTCTTCAAATCTTCGAAATGAAAAGAAAGCTACATCATCCATCCCCCTTTTCCCCTTCCCCTTTTGTAATAAATAAATACACCAAAGGTCGTCTCTTTTGAACTTATCATCGTTACACTTTTCTCATCACAAGGAGGAATTCTGAATCCTCGTAAGGTAATAAATAATACATTTTGGCTTTTCTTCCATTACATTCCATCACGAGTTTTTTAGATTTCTCATTCTTCGAGTGTTTATTAATTCGATCACCACAATTCTGCTTGAAGAAAGAAGCTCTCCACTGATTTCACCTCATTTAGATGGATATGATAATAGATAGGGTGGTTTCACCACCATAAACAATTCTTTTTGAATGATAAACGCAGCCAAATCCACTGTTCTCCGCTATCTATATTTTTTATTTTTCTTTTGCGTTAATATTCTTTTAATTCAACCAACTTGTCAAGTTAACCAGGCAGTTCAGCTCATTTTTTACCCCTAATATAGGGTGTCTATATAGTGGTAGATATTGAAATTATATTTGAATCCGAAAGGCTGGTTCAATTTTCTTATGGCCAAAATTCGTGATGGTTGGAAGTCAAACCGTAGGAATTGGCTTTTCAAACCAAGACAAAAAAAAAAATAATCAAAAAAGAAAAAGATATGTGATGCAAAAGAAGCTGTGTGATCCATTTGCTGGTTATAATATGATTTATATCTATTTATAGTTTCTACGTGAATATTACAGCTTTTTTTTTTATCTTATGAACTGTTGAGAACAAAAATACAAAAGATAATCTGCTTCAAATCTCTCGTCTACGTATTTTCCATCTTTTCACCGCATTTCGTGCATCAATACGATTTGCGTCACTTAGTCTAATGCAAATCAACAAGATGCTTTCAATACGCAACGAAAAATTGCATGCTTGTTTGTTCTTTCAACATTTAAAAAAAAAAAAAAAAGCTTCTTATCATAGAGTGCATACGACGACTGTGCACTGTAAGTCCGATACATCAGGTTCCAGACGGCGGAGAGGGCGCCGACGGAGAGGGCGTCCCCAATGTTCCCGATGTATAGTTATTATTATTATTATTATTTATGTAGGAATAATGATTTATGTGTTTGAAAGCAGTTCACAGATAGTTCCTAACGTTCTTATTTGTACGTTATAGCGTGTAGTAGTTTTAAGTACGTCTTGGTGTCCACTTTTATCTTTAATTGTTCAAATATTAGCGTGACTCGACCGGGTCCGCTGCCACGCCAACAGTATATACTATAAACAGTCAAATGGTATGTCAATTAAGATTTATTAAAAATTAAAATAAACGCACACGCTACTTTTAATTAATTACTATTTTACCACTCTATTTTTAGTTAAAATTAATATTTACCTATTATAGCGCAACCATATAAGCGTGCTAAATAAACTAGTAACACATATTTTACCTATTTACCTCAATTGGAGTACTTTTCCCGTAAATGTGACATATCAAGCATCAATAGTCCAATACTTATTGGTGATGAATGGGCCGTTTCATTAGGAAGACGAAGAGAAAGCTTTAGGTATGGTTAGAATGAAATACAAAATAGTCCAATATGATTAGTGGGCCATGAACAAGCGAGAAGAGTATGATAATTCTAGCAATATTATTTGTGGATTTCATATCCTTATCGTTCTTAAGATATCTATTGTAGCTTTTGACCATTTTCTGAAAACTTCATCTCTTTAAGCTTTCACCTTGATTTTCCGAATCAATTTTCTACATGTCAAATATTCAAAAGTATTGATTGATCATATCGAGATTTTAATTTTCTTGATTTCTTCTTTCCCTTGTTAAAAAAGATTATCAATAAATGTTTCACCAAAATTATTTTTCCGCACGCCAACCCCATTCTCTTATATTTAAGTATAAAGATTGTTGGCTGATTCTCATTTAATTTTTTCAGCCTTGTTCAAATTAAAACTTCACTGTTTTTTTTTTAGCATTATGACCAAATAAAGACGGTATGAAGTATGCAGTCAAGAAGCACGAATGGAAGTAAAAAAATTTCCACTATGTTAATTACTACTTGTTTATCTTGAATTCAATAATTTATAGCAGTCAGTAAAAAAATTTCCACTATGTTAATTACTTGTTTATCTTGAATTCAATAATTTATATATGATCGTGAGTTTAATATTAGATCAATTTGAAACTGGTATATTATCCCTTTGGGTGTCAGTCAATGAGATCGTGTGAACTCATCGCGATCGCTCTTGTGAAAACTGATTCTTAATTTCTCCCAACATAAATTGGCAGACTAAACAATGTCTGATCTACCTGAAATTTGCGGTGTAAAGCCCACACCCAAGGAAATATTGTATTGCTCAAATCATACGAAGGATATGTTGTTATGTAATAAAATTTAGAACCTAAAAGAAAGACAGCCAAAAAAGTGATGTATTGCTAGTTCTTTGGACAGTAGAATTTAGAATGTTCGGTGGCACCTAACTCTATGTGTGACTATCGTATTTACCCGTTTATTTATTTAATTATCTTTCTATTTTATTAAGGCACTTCCCCTTATAGTAACCGCCAATTTGGTGTGTTGATTTGGTGTGTCAATTTCTGAATTAATTTTAATTAACAGAAACAACTCAAACCACATCACCAGTGCCACACCACGTTCTGTTTTTTTTTTCTCAAATTAAAGATAATTAAAAAAATGACACCCACATACGTTAGAATGTGCACAGTATACTAGTATCTTATAAGCGTGTATGGGGTAAATGAATAGTATATATCTGCGTGGTAATCTATATATCGATAATGATGACACCTATTAACCTACTTATCGTGATATTATCGTATTTATCGCGCGATAATTTTCTTATACCATGAAATGAAAGCAAGTAAACCCATGTTAAGAACTCTGTTGTCTCAACTCTCACCCAATTATCGCGACGAACGCGTTGAGCTGGAAAATCAAGAAGAAAGGAAATCTTTAATTTCTCAAACCCATGTCGATTAGATTCTTATCATCATTTTCAGAGACGCTGGTCTATATTGAAAACCCGTTCTAGGTTGAAGAACTTCATATTGATAAATTTTGCTCAAATCTCGTCCATCTCTTTCTCAGATGTTATGCTTCGTTTGTCTTGGTCAATTGATGTGTTTGGTTAGACATGGTGTTGTACATTTGTTCTGATATGAAGACCATTGAGGAACGCATGAATATTATCATATAGAATTTAAAAAAAAAAAAAAAATCTAATACTCCTAATAAAAATATGATTTGTACCGCACCGCAATAATGAGTACAGTTGCTTAAATAATAAATAATGGTTGATTTACTATAAACAAAATGGAATCTTTAACCACCTTTCTCGGACAGATGTCACTTATCTTTATCTTCAAACTTACGAACATGTCGAGATTCTCCCCATCTTTGTCTACCTTTGAACCAATCTTTTGCTTGTGAAACTACAGTCATTGAGATTCCATAAGATTGGATGAAATAAGTATTAATAATGACGATGATCTATATTAACTGTCGTCTTATATAAAGTGGACACGATATATTGTTTAACATCTAATTGCGAAAGTGATGTTTTATTCAAACCATGCATTTGCATATTCCAACAAATTGGTTAGCTTAAAGTAGTCTTCAATCTTTCCCCTTTAGTTGACACTCAAAGGGCATTCCATTAGCCTACACAATATGACTAAAATTAACTGATTGGGGTTGTTTTATGACAAGGGATTATAACTAATAAAACGACTCGAAGTTCCTCAATTCCAAGAAAACCAGAAAAAAAAAAAAATTGCCGTAGAGTGAAGTCTCAACTCTGCAAAATCCTCGTACAACTTATGGCTCAAATAATTTATTTATCATGTTATTGTGTATGAAGCTTTTCCCATCTCCTCGTATCTGCAAAAAGGATAACAGCCAAGTGATGTTCATAAATCTCCGCAAGATAATTGAATTGTTTCAGATTTTTCATCATCTTCATCTTCATAGCAATCATCGCCTAAATTCGTGCTGGAAAATGCATGGCCTTGAAGAGGGCCGTCGGGCGAACGTGACTGCATTTTATTTCTCATCGAAGATTCGCTTCGCCCGTTGGCTCGAGCTTTTCGCAGGTGAAGGCGATATTTCTGAACACGGAAACAAAGAAGTCACGAAACAGAATATATTTAGGACATATATATTTCTTCCATTTTTTCTTGAGATGGAAACTAACCTGCAAATGGCTCTTTACTTCATCGTTGGTGAGCCCATCGACTCGCATTAGCTCTCGAATCTGTTTGGGAGTAGCAACTGCAGAGGAATTGATCGAAAATCGTATGAGAAACAGACCACAAATTCTCACATAAGACTGAATCATGTCAGAGGAAACATCGAAATTTTAAGAAAATCGTATACCTTCATGGCCTCCGAGTTGCTTCAATGCGTCGATAAACATTTGATGAAGCTCGGGCGACCAACAACGCCTTTGTTTCCTTAAAGATTGTTGATGATGACTAGATTTCAAGCCAATGCTGAAATTGGAATTATTCCCTTGGGTTAAATTCTTGATCTCATGCACACCAACACCAAGGGAGAGCCCTGCTATTTCATCTTCCTTTGCGACCTTAAAAGGCATAAAAGACATACCCATTGCCCTGTTCTTGAACGATGTTTGATCTGTTTCCTTTCTCTGTTTGCAAGAAAATCATTAGTTCAAGAAAAAACGTGATCATCAGGACAAAGACATCAAGTCTGTTCTTGCAATATGAGATTTTTTCCCCACCTTTTTAACATTGTGGCCTGAGTTCCATAGCTGCACAGACCTCATCCAATCCATTTTGTCTTTACTGTTTACAACATCGATTTGCTTTGAATCCTCGGATATGTCATCTCTTTCATCTCCGCTGTGGCTTTTCTTTATGGGTATGAACTCTTCTAAAACAGGCTCTTTATTCAATCTCTTACACTTCACTAGCTCCTCCTTCATCGTCAAAATAGCTGTTGTAAGAAACAGAAAACATTATTACAGACCAAGTCATAATAGCTCAAATAAACCTCAAAACCTTAATCTTCTGAAAAAAAGAAAGCCCGTCTCAGATAAAAATCGAATCTTTATGCAGAAAAAAGAAGGGGAAAAGAACCAACCGTCGTGTATCAGAAGCATAGTATTAGGAAGCTCGCGTTTGAAACCCACGATCTTCTTCATTTCAGCTTCAAGCCCATCGATGTAATCATCGAGCATCTTTATCTTCGCAGATTGATCGTCGATTTTCGCAGATTCTGCTAATAGCCCATTCGGAAGAAAAACTCTACAATCCATGCCGAGTTTCTGGGGAATCGATGATCCCATTTTCAAGACGGATCTTACATATAAGTTCTTTGTTATTATTATGATGATAGTGGTGCGCTATATAGGAAGGATATTTAATGCGCGAATGTGAAAAAAGTGAATCGAAGGGATAAAGATTCTGTCTTTCGCAACGCCGAGTTTCGACAGCGTGAAATGCGCCTTTAAGAAAAGAGAACTCATTGTTTTGTTTTGTTGTGATAAATAAATAAATATATAAATTAGTGTGACTTTCCTGCCCTTCTTTGTTTCCGCAGATTCCATCGTTTTGGAGAATCTAATCCCAAATAAGCCTTTTAAAAATGAAATATATGTAGTAAGGGGTCTTCTAATTAACTTTAAAAAAAAGGTGGGGTTGATCATCTAAAGTATCATTATAATTAAATTTGGGTCAAAAAAGAAGAGTGCATAAGATTCCTTGAGCTACAATTTTCATTGTTAGGTTAATAATTAGCGTAGAATTCGGACCATGTTACCATACAACATTATTATGGATGGCAGATCAAAAGATGGCTTTGATTTGATTATTGCCATGCTTCTTCTATCATAATTATTACATGCTTGCTATTGCTAAATACACATCTATCAGTATAAAATAAAATAAAATACAGGAAAGAAAAAGGAAATAAAATTAAGGTTCGAACGTACAAGAATAAATAGTGGACATGGATGTCAAGAAATTAAAATATAAAAAAAAATCAAGATCATGCTCAGTCGTCTTTATCGCTCTAGAAGAGTCGTTGAATATAATATAGCTCTCTATCATTGTGCATTATTATTCCACACCACGTTCCTTTTGAGAATCCAAGAAATCCTAGCTTAGCCTGATATATAAGATTTGTATGTAAGAACCTTATTAAATGACCATATACAATAAGTGACTTGATATAAATATATGATTGGCCCTTATATTTCTGCAATATCAACTGGCACAATGATCAAACGGTAAAGAAGAAAATAAATAAGAGGGTATCTCATCTAATAGAAAAACGACAGCGTTCAAGCTTCATAGAAATTCAAAAAAGCATTTTTCATGTGATAGACAATTCTCAATGGCTCTTTGTCCAATGCCCCTTTTATTGAGGGTATCTGTTTTTCTTCCCAGCTACATTTTTCCAATGGAATCTTCTTTCCCATTCTACTGTCTGTAGTAATAAAATGCTTTATAAATTCATCACATGAAAGGTCCTTCGTGTCGCATCGTAATTAAGTGGACGTAATATATAGTATGGCCAATCTTTGTCGTCTACAATAGTGCAATCTCGAATAATATTTGATAAAAATATGAAAGATATATATTTGACAACTTTTTTTCTGATTCGTTCGAGAATTTCAACTCTTGTCTGAGAAGCCTGTTTGTGATAGATGGTCTTTGAAGCGTGTTTTAGCATCATCACAACTGCGGGCCCCACCAAAAAACAATTGCCGTGTCCGAAACAAAAGAATAAAGAAAATATATAGAAAATTGATGAAGAAGAAGAACAAAGCTAGTTCAAGGGATTATCGATCTTTCCAAGTATGAAAGAAAGACCCTTCGGTAAATCTCAGCAGTTTAAAAAAAAAAAAAAGAAACTAATACGACGGAGACACAAATCTCTCTTACTGTCCCAGGTTTGGCTCTGAACAATATTATCCGAACTAGAAGTGTGTAAATATCGGTTAGTGTGTAAATGAAGGTTACCGAACAGAAACTCTTTTACTAATTTTGGGCTGATTTGGTTATGACAGTAAGAGTAATTGTGAATTGTGATTAAGTTGATTAAAAAGTCAATGTCTTCCTAGAATATAAATAAGGAAAAATTAATGGATCGTTAAGTATACAATTTTTTTTATTTTTGGTAAATATATTTGTCAGTTATAAAACTCGGTCACGGAGTATGTAATATAGTAACAAAATTGGACGACTAGGTCACTAAGTATGTATATAATTACAAAATTGGGTCACGATGTATATATAAAAAAAGAGGTCAGTGACCCAATTTTGTTACTATATACATTCTTAGTGACCTAGTTTTGTAACTGACAAACATAGTGATCAAAAATCGAATATTGACATACTTAGTGACTCCTTTATAATTTTCCCTTAAGTTGATTAAAAAGGCACTGTCTTCGTAGAATAACTAATATCGAGTATTATGTGTGAAGTAGACAAACATTTAATTTCTTTACCACCTGTTGTAACTCCTTAACGAATTAATGTAGGATGTTTCCATTAATGTTTGATTTTTTTCTATAATACAAATATGACCGGCTGACTTACCGCCTATTTGATTGCAGTAAACTAAAGATCGATATTTTTCTCGGTGATTCAAACCAATTTATTGAATAATTGTTTGTGGATAAGTTTTATGATTCTTAAATCATTATTACATACGTCGAGCTCTTAACAAACCAACCATTTTGCATCACAAATGATGTCAATACTAAAATGATATATTTGGTCCCGATAGAGATGGGATATTTGTCTGTTGTTTTCAATGCACATGTTTCGTGCTATTTCACTTCAAGCCAATTGATATCATATAATATATTTTTAATTGTCCCATGAAACTTCCAAAGGCCGCACTTACATAAATATCTATACATATATCTTAGTATACGCGGAAAATTCCCGATAATTATTTGGCCGAAAAAACGATAATAAATAAGAGAGACGAAAAATAAATTTTGACAGTGACACGAGATTTACGTGGTTCAGTCAGAATGACCTACGTCCACGGGTCGGAGGGTAGAACTTCTTTATTATGTGGAGTGATTACATACACGTACACTGACGTGATATAAAAGCAGCTACAACAATATAAGGTAGGCTACACAAGAAAATAATAGAGGAGAGGAAGAAGATATGTTGTGGTGGTACGTGGCCCGTGGCAAGTTTTCCTTTCTGCAAATGACGCCTATTTATAGCAGATTGAATGCCTTTGCCCTGTTGTATGAACAAAAGAAAATAAAATACGGCTGCTTCCTTTGACATCGGCGAATGCATTGTCCTCTTTTCTTATTTGTATTGTCAGCGCCCACAAAAGAATTAATAGCAGCCTTTTTCCTTTCAATATTCAACACCCACGTGAGAAATGATCAAGCTCACCTTACAATATAATATAAACGCAGCATACCTTAACTAGAATAACTAAACACACAATATTCTTGCACATGTATGTTAACAATGATAACAGCCACGCTCAAACTGGGATTAGCTTTGCTGAAGGTAGCAATAGAGTTTTTACTCGAGGTTATCGACGAAGTTGATCGCGTCGTAAGCGCATATCAAACCTTACATCCTATGTATGCAGTTTCCGTTCAAATTATCGGTCTTTTCCTTCAATAATGTCATTCATTTTTTGATTTTTTTTTTTGTGAGAGAGCGAGAGAATTCCAGGATGTATATATGGTGTAGTTACATCATTCTTTATATTTTTATTTGCAGACACGAAGTTCAGTAAGCTTTGAGTCGTCCCTTTTCCTTACAACGATGTGTGTTCTTTTCGTCCATCTCTGCCTTGTGTACATTTTCTTGGAGATTATGATATATAGCAGAGGAAAATTTTCAGTTTAAGAAAACAGTAATTTAAGCAGTTTCCGAATACGCCGATGACTCAGTTACCCAGTTCTATCTAATTGCAAGAAGACGAAGTTGAGTATAGAAAGACATCAAAGATGAAATTAGTCGACAGCATACTTCTTCTCACTCATTCACTAACATGAAACAATAGAAACAAAATAGTACTATCATATCATACAGAACGAACCAAAGGCTCAAGACAAATCCAAGAGAAAGTGCAGTTTAAGAACTAAGATTTGTACAGCTTTATCATAACAATAACTAACTTTGCACAGAGAACGGAAACTAAGGGCAGTGCCATTATTGCTCGATGAATTCAATCGTATTCATGTTCAGGCGCAGGGGAGTACCAAGCTGGGTGTCTACCTCTAGCTCGTAAAAGCCTGGTGAAGGGCGAATCGGGCATTTTTGCTTTCTCTTCTTCCTCCATCTCTTCGAGCGTTTTGGGCAAACCGTCAGGTATTGGACATGGATTCTTCTGTCTGGCTATTCCCAGGTTTGCTGTCTGCTTTTGCTGCGCATTGATGAGTTCTTTCTTCGCCTTGTGAATCGACGAAACGCCGTGGATGCATCCTATGAGGGATTTTACGCCGCCAGCTTCGATTATGAGCCTTTCTAGCTGTTCCTTGGGCGCATCCTTCTACAGAAAATCGAAATAGGGATTAGGAAGATCGAAGGAATTTCTTGCTCAGAGCTCAAGATCTCATGAGAAGTTCTCAAGAACCATAGAGATAGCAGAAACCATCGTACTCATTAGCTTAAGACGACGAAAGAAAGGCTCTTACTTCAAGATCTTTGAGTTCGAAGTAAGCTCTCCAGCAGTCGTAAGAATCGTCTCCTTCAAGCGTAGAACAGTAATCTGAAAAAAAAAATTAATAACCATAAACGAATTAACACATCATCGATCATTACAACCCTAGTGCAAGAACACACTTTTATGAGCGCAAAGCTCATGAAATCAACATCAAGTTGGAGGGACACGCACGATCTAAAAGAGAGAGAAAAAAACTTGCCTGCGATTTGATTTTCGGATTTCTCAATCAAAGGAGGTTCTTTTACTGCTCTATCGATTTTTGTTCGGCTAAAAGGCTCGAGCTTTGGGATGTATCCTCCATCGTTTCTAGACACAGAGCAACATATTCTTGGAACCGAAGAAGAAGAGACACTCTTACTAGGCGACGCTGATCTGAGAACACCATGATTGAAATCCATGATACAGTAGTTGCTTAGAGAAGAACATCTCGAGGATATCGTCTGAATCATCATCTTGAGAGAAAGTCGATGCTTTTCTCCAATGGCTATTATCAGTAGTCGTAGGGCTTACACTGAATCTCCGACAATTGCGACTAAATAACAAGTAGAGAAGTAAATCTACAGGTGATTGGATAAGGATGAGATATTTGTTAATTAAACTTTTCCTTCGGATAGTTTAGTGGTATTTATTTCAATTTCTAAAAGAGTGTGATGGGCAGACGAATCTTAGACGTTGATTTGGTGCGATTGAGATGAAAGAATTGAACATCCATTCTGTCCTTTAGTATATCTGAGAAGCGATTACAATCAGGTGGACAAAACAACAGGCGAATTTGGAAAAAAGCGAGAATGTAGGGACAGGGGCTGAACTAGAATTCGCAAAACTTTGAGGGGTTCAGCAGATATTCCAACGAAGTTGTTGTAGTCCTATGATAATTACAAATATACTCTCCTCATGTTTCGGCCTTCCAATTGAGTCCACGCTCGAAAAATAAATAAATAAAAATGAGTTCTTTTTCCCCATTCAATAAGATAAGTGTAGGGATTTTTTAGGCTCAGGTTCCAGTTCAAGCCCGTATAAGCTTGTCGGATTCCTTTCAAAAATCAATTGGCAATAGAGGGAGTTATCCCAAGGCCACAAACTTATAAGCCACTTATATTCCTTTTTACTTAATGAATGTGGGACATTGAGTTTGCACCCAACAATCATCCTCTCAAACTCAAGACCACCCAATAGGCCTCCATTTCGACGATTATCTGCACCAAGCGCTTCCACCGCAATCATCTGTACCAAGTGCTTTTTCATCGCAGTTCACTAATCATCTTACAAGGGCCGGGGACACCACCCACATCGTATCTGGGCTAGAATTTTTTCATCTGAAGGTCACTCTCACGTGTTCGCTCCACGCTCACCGCACCAGTGTAGGGATTTTTAGGCTCAATTCCAGCCCAAGACCGTATAAGCTTGTGGGTTCCTCTCTAAAATCAATTGGCAACAGAAGGAGTTAGCCCACAAGCTTATAAGCCACTTATATTTCTTTTACTTAATCGATGTGGGACGTTGAGTTTGCACCCAACAATAACATACGAAGTTCAATTCGAACATGATCAGCAAACAAAAGGGTGGTGGACATAACAGAAACAGCAAATCTTGTACAGAAAAATGCGGGAAAAAAAAAAACTCAAAACATGCCACTGAAGGCGCCCGAAAGAGAGCTGCGAACGCTGGAATATAACCCGAAAAGCGAATACTGTCGAAGGTTCGCAACCTCGTACCATGAATTGAGTACGACGTCGCTCTTATCAGTGCCCGAAAAGGCCAACTGTATGCCCAAATTACAGCTGATTGTCCCTCCATTGTAACTACACTTCGAGTTTCGAACAGCACAGTTCGTATTGTTATAGCACTCGAACGAATCCCCCGAGCACTTCCCACATCCAAAGTTCTTCCAATACAAGTTTTCCAAGACGCCCTTTTTGAATTCAAGAACCTTTTTTTTTTTGTAATAACAGAAACAATAATAAACACCGTAAGCTGCTTGAAATCAAGGAAACTACTAGAAAGAAAGAATAAAAAATGGCGTCTTTTTTTCTTTTTTTTTTACCAGCGTAAAGGCTGTTATGGTTTTGCTGTCGTCTCCCACGAATGTAGGGTAGGAACGAGCTGCGTATGTTCGCCCGGCGAATGCTACCATGGAAAGATTTCCATTGCCCTAAAGAAATATAGGATGAAAAAGAGTCGACAGACATGTAATAGAATAACTTGGGAGATGAAATATATGCGTCTGAAATTAAGAGGGATGATGGGAGGACTCACGCGAAAGTTGCTGCTATCGATGGTGAGGAGGGAAATCTCGTCTACTTTTGGCCTGAAAACGGCGAGCTGAGTGTTCTTCCCGGCGAGTGAGAGGCGATTATCGCAAGGGGAGAGCTGAGTGTGATTGAAGAAGAAAGAGTCCCTTTGAGAAATTGCTATCCCAAATGTGAAGCCATCTGATTTCTGAACCCTTGCGTCAGCGCAAGGGTTATATATGGGATTTGTATCCTTAGCATAAGAAGCTCCAATCATCATCATCGTCACTGTTGTTGTAATAATCATTGACAGCAAAGCCATGGATGGTCAACTAGCAAGAAGGTTCTTCCTTGTCCTAGTTTTGTAGAGATTTCTCAGTCGTTAAAGACAAAATGAAGTAGACAATCTCTCTTCTCTATGTGTGTGAGTTGCCCAACTGTGTGCCTATTTTAATTTTGTCTTGGAAAAACTGAACTTAGAAACATGGATCTCTGTCTGCAATCTCCAAGAATGTAAAACGAAGTGCTAATCACGTTACCAAGAAAGAGAGCATACTACTTTCAAAATCCTCACAAAAACAGAAAAAGAAAGAGAGAGAATGATTTAATTTTTCCCTTAAAGGTGCCAACGGAAACATAAAAGTCTCCAAGAAACTGCAATGGACATACATACCAGGATCAAAGCGTAGGCCGGAAATCCTCGTTGACTATCTGTGTGTCTTAGTGTACTTATCTGTGCAAAAAGTCAACGTATTTGCAAATGGAGTTGGAGAAGAAGAAGACAAGCAAGCAAAGAAAAATTACCGAGTCTTGACGAAGTAAGGTCGCTTCCTTTTGTATTGATAAAATATATGCATGTTGACATATATTTATGATGTCTCATTCTGCATAACGTGGGAAAGTTGACTAAGTTGAATATATAATTATTATCAATATTCCTGCCATTTTTAAAACTAAATAAGGGCGGGGCGATACGATAAAGATGGACTGTGTCTCGAAAACTTGATCTCAATAGGTTTTAGGCCCATCATTTTTTTCCCACGAGCCCAGGTAACAAAATTCTCTAAGAGCCTAAATTTTTGGGTCAATTCGAAATCCGGCCCTGTTAGGGGTTTGATTTCGAATTCAGGCACTATTTGATAATATTTTAGGTTAAATGACCTATTTTGTGTGGTGTAAAAAAGTGGTATGAAAGATATGTGAACTTGTATAGAATGATCGTTTTGTGTTACAAACATTCAACATGTTGATATGTCAGAGCAATAAAGTGGTACTGCATAAAATAAACTGGTATCATATGATTATAAACTGGTACCGGATTATGGTTTTGAGGTACAGGATTTCAACATACTGGTATGTAAGAGCAATAAAGTGGTGCTGCATAAAAATAGGTCCTTAAAATTAAATTCCCAAGAGGGTCTGAATCATAAATGATACTTACGTAGGGGCCTGAAATGAAAATGCCCCTAAATTTTTTGGTCGGAATCCGTGAAATATCATATGGACCTGCGATATTAGTACACAAGATGAATATGATGTAGTCCCCCCTCCCGCTAATTTTATCACACTTTTCTATTTCGGACGTCCCAATAATTTTATCACATTTCCTTATTTAGCAAAAAATTACCACAAACAATCAATATAATAATATTAAATATTCTTAAAGACGTGTTAAAATATACATTATTTTACCTTTTCATTGTAATATATTATTATAATAATGCCACCTTAATTTGCGTGTCCAACAACTTACGTGATAAAGTTGATGGGACGATACTCGTCGGTTAGTCCAACTGCTAATAAGGGTATAATTGCGGGAATTATTACAGGGTTTTTATCTTTAATAGCAATGTTTTAAATTAGTTCTTGGCCACTACTGAAGAACACTCTCATCATCTCATCTTCACCTCAGCCATTCATATCTACGCCACCTTATCCTCAGCTTACAAACTCCACTCAATCAATTCAAGATTAGTACTACTTTACTACTTACTCATCACCCTTCTCAATTCCCAGAAACAGTTCATCACAAACGCAGGTAAATCTCTTTGCTTATATCTTCCCTTGCCTTCATCTCTAATCCCCGATATTCAAGTCTTGACTTTTATTGTTCTTTTCTCTTTCTTTCTTTCTTTCTTTCTTGTTTTAGATTGCGTCGCTCAACATCCCAAATATGGCAGTCGCCGCCGCATCGACCACCGTGTCTCCTATCCCAACAGCGGCCTCCGCCGTCAGATCATCGCCGGCCCAGAGGAGAACCACCCGAGTCCGCTACGTCGCCGGCCTGAACTCGTTCGGCGGGCTCAAGGCACACGGCGGCAACGCCGTCGTCTCCTTGGGTTTACCAGTCAGCACAGAGCAGTCCTTCGCAAACATCGTGAGCTCGCTGAAGCAGCCGGCCGGAAATTCCCGCGGCGGCGCGTTGACTTCGACGTGCAACGCCATCGCCGAGATTTTCAGGATCGCTGCGATCATGCCTGCCTTGGTGCTCGTCGGCGTCGCGGTTGGGTTCGTTCTTCTTCGGATTGAAGCTTTTGTGGAGGAAGCTGAATGAGCTGAAGAAAACGGCGTCGTTTCGTAATGTTCCCCTTTTGTTGTTTTAATTATCTGTTTACTGTAGAATTGATTTGAAAAATTCTATGCATATGTCGAGTGAGTGAATTCGTGTTCCATGTTAGGAAACACTGCTTTCTAAGTGAAGATATTACAGATTGGATTGAATCATTACACACATCAACCCTGTAATACAAACACTTCTTTCTACATATATAACCACCCAAATTTCCCCAATCCTAAAAATCCAATATTTTTTCCTCATATCTCATCTCTCAGAAACTGTGATGCTTTCAAGAACCTGAGAAGGCTGAGGCAAAGGCACAGCAGTAGCAGCATGTGATCTAACCCTCTCTTCAGCTAACAAAGCCTGCATTGTAATAAGCATGAAAATTTTCTTGAAATTCAGACAAATCTAAATTCAAGAATGTCTAAAGTGATGTAGTGTACACACACATACCTCCTTGTTCCAATCAGCTCTAACCACATTTAAGACAAGTACAACTGTCTGAAGCAAACAACCACCTAACATTCCCAGCCATATACCCTTCACGCCGAGGTCGAAAGTGTAGCCCAGCAAAGCCCCAAATGGGAGGCCGAAAACGTAATAGCACACGACGTTTATTACAGCCACCGAAACTTGCCAGCCCGCCCCAACAGCGACGCCTACGTTTAATATCGTTGGAATTTTCGGTCCGAACGAAAAGGGTGGGTAAAAATGGTATTTTTACAGCGTGTTTTCTTTTTTCTTACCGTGGAGTACGGGCTGAATGCTGTTGAGGAAGATGGTTGCAGCCAAGAAATAGCCTAACTTCGACGTCTCCTTTACGACTTCTTTATTGTTGGAAAATAGTCGAGGGAAATGGTCCTTAGAAGCCATGGTGGCTATGGTGAATACTACTCCGAAGAACGCTGACGTGGCGACGGCGATCAGTATGGAGAATTTCGCCGCCTTGGGACGGTTAGCTCCGAGTTCGTTCGAGACTATGACGCTGCAAAGGTTTCCTTTTTTGTTTTTCTTACATTGTTTTTCTTTCTTACGTTGTCAAAAAACAGAGTATGAGTCGAACCTTATCGCTGCGTTGAAGCCGAGGGTGACCATTAGCGTCCATAGCTCGATATTCATGCTGTGGATCGAAGAAAAAACATCCCATTAGTTGTAAGATTTCTTTTTTCTTTTTATTATTACAGAAGAAGAGAATGATCAAAGACTAACCATATCGATATTGCATCTACGGCTATTTCTGGATTCTTTAACCAGCCAACCATGAGGATCACCACAGTGTAATACCATAATTCCAAGCTGCGAATAAAGAAATGCAAACGTTATATTACAATGTGATGAAAATGAGTTGCATTTGTCTGATACTCAGCCCACCATAGCATGACAGCAGATGCAATAGAAAGCTTCAAGAAGCTAAAGAGGGACTTGAACGCAAGCCACGAAAAGCCCGTCCAAGAATCTGGAAAAAAGCCCGAAACAACGTATACGATCTGCGCCAAAACCATGATCCACCAAGATACGTTCTCCGCAATAGCAGCGCCAAGAAGTCCCTTTTCGAGCCTCACTACGAATATCCAATTCAAAAGGACATGAATTCCCAGGGAAACTAACGAAATTACGGTCATGACCCATATTTTGCTCTGCGATTGAAGGAACTTCTGCACGGGGAAATTCAGCGCAAAGGCGAACAGCTGCGGTACGACCCACAAAGCGTACTGCCCAGCTATGTCCGAAATTCGCTCGTCTTGTCTGAATAATCTGAGCATGGGCGAAGTGAATACGTAGAGAGGTGTGAGGAAAAGGGAAGTGACTAAGGTGATGATGCACGATCTTTGCATGTAAATCCCGAGCATTTCGAACTGTCCCGCCCCGACTGCTTGTCCACAGAGTGTTTCGAGGGCACTTCCCATTCCTAGCTAATGTTTATACAGAGCAAAAAAGATCGAAAGAATCAGTTTTTTCTGTTATGTTTCTTACGTAGTATATAAGCATGTAAGAATTACTAGTGAAGCTACTCACCATTACGCCATAAACGAAACCTTCTAGAACGTTCTGCACCACTGAAACGGCGGCGAGCTCAACTTCTCCGATGTGTCCCACGAAAGAGATGGTTACGAAGCCGATGGAGAACTGAGCCACGGTGGTTAGTATTGCTGGGCCGGCGATTTCCCATAGCTTCTTCGATTCGTCCCATGTTTTTTTTGACTTGATTTTCTTGCCAAGAAAATGGAGGTGATTATTACTATGTTTTTGACGTTGTTGGGTTTCGATCTCTAGGGACTTGGTGGCGTCCATCTTGGGCAGCAAATGCTGGCTTTCCTTGTGATCATCAATCATGCTATATTTCAAGAAAAATGGCTAGAAAGAAAAACACGTATTTTTCTGAGGAAAAAAGAAGATTTGTTTATTATTCGAATTTGTCTTGTCGATGGCTGTTTGGACAACTCCTTTGGTCCCACTTAGTTGGTAGTAACAACAATAGTTTGAATTTTATTTCATCATGGGGATGATTTATATGGGGGCATAGTTGGTGGCCAAGATAGTCAACTATTTGTTAAATTATTTAGCTTTAGGTTTCTTGATTTTCTTGGTATGTACGTATGTATGATTTAGTGCCTCATCATTTCTTGTTACAAATAGTTGAATTGAATGGTGAAAGTGTGCGTATGTCTTGACGTGATACCTCGTTGTGGGCACGTTCGTGTATCATTCTGCAACTCAAAAGGTTCGTTTTCTTATATATTGCTTTGGTGATATTTACGATTATACTGCATAGTAATCATCTCGTATTAAATTCGTAATAATATTTACTTTTACATCAACTATATAATTTAACAGAGACAAAGATGAGGTCGTCCAAGTTCGAGGCACGACACTTGAAACCCGAGAGATTTGGTAAATTTGTTAGATTAGATGGCAACTTTGACTTTCTCACATTTAGTAGTTGATAAATCTTCTCCCTATCCTCAATTATTTTATTCATACTACTGAAGCTTACACGATCATTTCCTAAATCACTTTTCAATCATATCCTCTTAAAACAAAAAACAAGAAATTATTAGTAGGTAGACATAGTTGGATGAATACTCAAATGCTGTCATATACAATGTATTATATCGATCTGCTGTTCTTCAACCGTTTCAAGCAATGTACGAATAGAGTACTACAAATGTAACAAATCCCTCTCTCTCTCTCTCTCTCTCTCTCTCTCTCTCTCTCTCTCTCTATCTAAATGGCCTTGTCATGCATGCTACGAATTTTTTTTACTACAACATCGGACAGATAAAACAGAACTTCAACAAACCTGCAAACACATCTTAATAACTTTTAAGCATGATTTGCGAACTACATATATACAGCATCAACAACGTTAAAAAGTACCCTCTCCTACCTTTTCCATCGATGAGTGCGCCAAGCTTACGCAAAAAGCAGACGCAATAGAACGACGGTGCCCATAAAAATGAGCGCAAACTTCAATGCAATGGGCTTCCAATCTACAGCAGCGGGCGAGTGGTAATGATGAAAGCCATGGATGTAACCTCCATGGAAGGAGCTCGAAAACATATAAGGCACGCCTGATGTCGTACCATACACAGTAGCATCATGAAATCCACTCGCCTGAAGGTTAAAAATCGCAGGCAAGGCGCCGAAGATTGCAGACAAGGTCATATGTCCAAATCTCGCAGCAGCCACGGGCATGAACCCGCCCGTGGAATCCCAGTCGTTTGCCCGAGCATAGTTAACGTTGGCACGTGGTGCAGTTCTTGGCCTTTGTCCTGATGGCCTATTTGGTACGGTGATTCCTTGTAATAAGCGAGTTCTTGGGTCGTGAATGGATTTGCCCCTTCCATAGATGGGAACTAACTTATCCTCGATTACGATGGCTTTGCAAACTGGGCATTCTTGCGAGTGCGAATGGTGTCGAAGCCATTGATAGAGGCAAGGCCAGCAATAGAGGTGACCGCATAGAGTAACGATGGGATCTTGGGCGAGTTCGAAACAGATGTGGCACTCGAAATTCGCGGTATCTTGCAACGTATCTTCTGAGTAAGAAGCGTTTTTTGTTTCGCCAATTGCACCGTCCATGTTCGAGTTAGGAGCTTCAGATCTGTTGTTCACATGATATATGCTCAGTTTTATAGCAAATGCGATGATAAATACCCAAATCTCAGCTACCGTAGGCAGTTTCCACAGATAGAATCGAAGCAACCATGGATTTACAAGACAGCCAGACAAATTTGCAGGAAAATACGAACGAAGAGAAAAAGCTGGACAACGCAAATTTCTGTAAATTGAACTAAGAACCGTGGAAAGATCAGAGCTTGAATGTTAGAGGCATATTATCCTTCATCGTCACATTTGCAGTATCAGAGAAAGTGATCATGAATCGATCGCCAAATCACCCAGGCTGATAAAATGAGCTCGCAATTTCATCAACCCAGGAAAAATTATATACAACACCATGGATTCAACCGACACAGATGCAAGTTTAAACTTCACACTACAGCACCAAATAATGTAGAACACGTCGAAAATCGATACACCCTAAATATATATATCGGTAAATGCAGGAAATAGATCAAAATCACGCGCGAAATCAACCTCGATTAAGCAAGTAAAGAATGGGAATCAAACAGCCGACAAGGAATAAGTACTAACCTGTTCAACGATCTAGCAAGTATGGGAGATTTATCGAAGTACCAAGCAAGGCAATCAATCGATCGATCGATCCTATGATTGTTGTGTTGGGAAGGCCTTTCCAATATACAGATATTTTAGGAACTGCCGGGAATTTACGATCTGTATGTAATAAACTTATTGGGTCTCTACGTGGGCCCAATTAGGCCCAATTAGGCCCATATTAGCCCATTGGGCCCTTCTGGTAGCTAAAGGAAGTGATAACGTGTAACGCTATTCAGACAATAGCCAGGTATGCTCAATAAATCTGAGTCAGCCTACGTATAATTCCCAGTCAGTTTGTCACGTCACTGTTCATGTAAAGAGAATGTGAAAGTATCTGTATCTGCGTTAAATTAACAAATAGAATCCAAAGATGGATACGAGAGCGTACGAAACGAGATAAATAGATGAAAAGAGACGAAGAAAAAATTTCAAGAAATTCTCAGGAATTGTTGCTTCACGAGTTTCCCATTACCTCTCTTTCACTGTTCACTCCCCGGCGGTGAGCTTCGATAGGTTGTTGAATAAATTCATTACAAAGGGTCCCTTTCTTCTCCCCATTCCGTTGAAAGAAAAGGATCAAAGGCGGAGGTAATTCCTTGAACATTTTCTTGAAAATCTTACAGTGAAGAAAAGAAATTCATGGGTTTTTGTGGGTATTTGCTGGAAAATCATAGTAAGATAGAATGTGCTATGCTTTAATCCCTTTCCCATGGTTCTTACAATGGGTTGGGTCATCAGCCATTGTGCTGACTGTGTTCCCATCTTTTATGCAGTGTCGGCAAATGACCCAAGCAAAGAAAACTAAAAGATAATAATAATGACAAAAAAAATTGCTGCTTGCATTGCCCAAGCAAAGAAAATTACATAACTTCGATCCGATTTTTACAGTTTAAGCAAGCCCATGGACGAAGCCATCCCTTCATCATCATCATCATCATCATCGCAAGGCTCGAGCCATCATCGTCCACTCACGCCATTCCGTGTAATGAGAGGCGTACTCTGCCTACTCGTTCTCGTCCTAACGGCGTTCATGCTGTTAGTCTACTGCGGCTTCTTCTCCGCAGTCGTCCTACGCCTATTCAGCGTGCGCAAAAGCAGAAGCGTTACGTCGTTCTTCTTTGGCTGTTGGATAGCGCTGTGGCCGTTCCTTTTCGAGAAGATAAACGAAACCAAGGTCGTCTTCTCGGGCGAGCGTCTGCCCAAAAAGGAGAGGGCCGTGTTGATAGCCAATCACAGGACGGAAGTAGATTGGATGTACTTGTGGGACCTCGCCCTGAGGAAGGGATGTGAGGGGTGCATTAAGTACGTCTTGAAGAGGAGTTTGATGAAGTTGCCCGTCTTCGGATGGGTTTTCCACGTCATGGAGTTCATACCCGTCGAGAGGAAATGGGAGGCCGACGAGTCGAGGATGAGGACGGCTCTGGGGAGCTTTGGAGATCGCCGCGATAGCCTGTGGCTTGCGCTCTTTCCCGAGGGCACCGATTTCACGTACGAACTTCTGTTTCTTTTTTGTTCGTTTGCTTCTTTTTTTTTTGGTTCGGTTATTTAACTTGGGAGGACTGACATTATAGAGTCGGTAACTATCAAAATTAAGCAATTTATGGGCACTGACTTGTTGTCTGTATAATGCCACTCTTCGGAATTCTAGTATACGCCCGAAACCTGGAATATGGGGCGTAATCCAGGATGTATAATGTCCCTAAATTGCTTATTTTTCAAACTAGTTTTTTACGTAGGATGTCATGCCCCTAAATTCATTTCCCCTATGATGCCACTCTTCTAAATTACTTGACTAAAAAAAATATTTGAGCCTTTTCTTTCCCGACGGATACGTTGACGTGCAGGGAACAGAAGTGCGTTCGTAGCCAAAAGTATTCCACGGAGAACGAACTACCTATTCTGAAGAACGTTCTGCTGCCGAAGACGAAGGGTTTCTACACTTGCTTGGAGAGTTTAAGGGACTCCATAGATGCAGGTTTTACTTATTCCTCCAAGATTGAAACTTTCTTACTTCATCTGTCGTTCGATGCGTAATATGAACGAATTCTGCATTAAACTCACAGTTTACGACATAACGATAGCTTACAAGCATCGTTGCCCGACTTTCTTGGACAACGCCTTTGGAGTCGACCCCTCGGAGGTTCACATCCACGTTCGTCGGATCCTCGTCGGCGAAATCCCGACATCTCAAGAGAAAGCATCTTCTTGGCTCATGGATGCATTTATGCTCAAAGATCGAATGCTGTCCGATTTTTACGCTAGAGGTCATTTTCCCGACGAAGGCAGCGAATCTGATCTAAGTACGGCGAACTGCTTGGCCAACTTCGCCTTCGTAATGACATTGACGTCGGCCTTTACTTTTCTTACGCTTTTCTCCTCGATTTATTTCAAAGTGTACGTCTCCTTAGTCTGCGCTTGCCTGGCTTCGGCTACTTTCTTCGATGTCAAAGCCTCCCCAGTTCTCCCATGATCTGTTTCTGATCAGACAAATAAATATGCATTCTATTCGATCGTCACAAAAAAAAAAAAAAACGTTATCGCACTGAAATCATCGCAGTTGAATATAAATAAGCTTCCTCTTCTATATCTGCGCTTGGTTCGAGCAATTCTCGAGTCAAGTATCTAAGAGCATCGTATATATCCTCAGCCTCAGAGTGAAACCAACCGCCCGAAGTAAAAGCGTGGACGTTCTTCCCAATTTGTACCCAACTACAGCCCACAAGCTTCTTCACTTCCATGCCTTTCATCGCCTTCATTACTCTCCCCATCTCATCCCATTTACCGCCCGAGGCGTAAACGCTCGCCAGCTGGAAGAACCTCGACCCGTTCTCCCCTTCGATCTCCAGAAGTTTCTCTTCAGCGACTTTCGCGAGCTCAATGTTCTTATTTCCTCGACAAGCGTTCAGAAAAGCGCTCAGTATTATAGAGTCGGGCTCGAAGGGCATCTCTTCCATGAAAGTTAGCGCCTTTTCTAGTTGATTCGATCGCCCGTACAAGTCGACCATGCATGCGTAGTGATCAGTTTCTGCTTCTATTCCATAATCTTCGACCATCGATGCGAAATACCTTTCGCCTTCTTCGATTAATCCGCCGTGGCGACACACCGAGAGGAGAGCGATGAAGGTGACTGCGTCGGGCCTGAGGCCTTTTTTCGTCATTGTGGTGAAAAGAGAGAGAGCTTCTTCTTCGTGGCCATGGTGTGCGTAGCCAGCGATCATTATGTTGTACGTAATCGTGTCTTTCAGGGTCGCTTCTTCGAATATTCTCCTTGCGTACGAAATGACGCCGCATTTTGCGTACATGTCCATGAGAGCGCTCGGCGCTTTTTCGTCCATTGTTATTCCCATTCTCAGTACGTAAGCGTGGATTTGCTTACCGTGATTTAAGCTCGTGTTTACGGCGCATGCGCCTAGCAAGCTGACGAGGATTACTGAATCGGGGACGGTTTTTTCGCTCGCTATGTAATCGTAGAAGAGCGAAAAAGCTTCGTCGATTTGCTGCAGCCTCACATACCCTGTAATGATAGCAGTCGACACAACGAAGTTCTTCTCTTGCAACGAATCGAAGTGCTTCCTCGCTTCTAACATGTTCCCCTTTGCTGAATACCCCACGATTAACGACGTAATGGCGAAAACGTTGCTTCCTCCGTAGGTTTCATAGGCTCGCCGAGCGTAAGACATCGTTCCACATTTCGAATAAACATCGACAATCCCGCTACTAATATAAGGGTTGGCCCACATACCTTGCTTCAGAACCCAGGCATGGATTTCCTTGCCCAGTTTCAAGCTCCTCAAAGCAGAACAAGCGCCCAAAATGCTGGCGAAAGTGTGCTCGTTTCGACGAAATCCTTCCTCTGCCATTTGAAGAAATAGCTCAACTGCTTCTTTCTCACGCCCGTTTCGAGCAAAGCCTGAAATCATCGTATTCCAAGTCACATCGTCTCTCAGCTTAGGCTCGCTGATGAATAGCTCGTGGGCCATCTTCATCTCTCCTTCTCTGCAGCAAGCGGCTATTAAGGCGTTCTTCACGACTAAATCAAGAAACCCTTCTCGATCGTAATCGACGACCGAGCGAGCGTCTCGAAATCGCCCGCATTTCGAGTACATGTCGATCAGAGAACTCAGTGCGAACGCACTCATATCGTTGCCGCTCCTCACCATCAGCGAATGCAAATGCAATCCGTGAATAAGAACTCTCAGCTTAGCCGCTAGATTAAGCACCGTCGTCAGCGTAAACTCGTCGATTCTAACGTTCTCATCTTGACAGTGCATTCGCATGAATAACTCGAGGGCCTCGTTCTCATGCCCTTCAGACCGAGCATAGCCAGAAATAAGTGAATTATAAGTGACGACGTCTTTGCACGGGCAAGAATCGAAGAGGGCTCGTGCTTTACTCAAGTTTCGAGACTTGACGTAAGCGTCTATGATGGTGTTCCAAGAGTAGACGTTTGGGTCGGGCATTTCGTCGAACAACTTACGAGCTTGTGAGATAACGCCATGTTTGGAGTACAAGCTGATGAGCTGATTGCTTAGAAGAACTGTGATGGAACCAGACTTTATCGCACTGCTATGGGCCTTCAAACCCTCCCTAAGCGATATCATCAATATACGACATTAAAAAACTGTTAAGGTTTATTATTATTAGTTCAAGGCTCGGTGCTCTGCTTATTGCTTGATTTGGTTTGGCTCCAACGCTATATAATATTAAGCATGAACATGGAGTAGGATTTAACGGTCAACTTGAGTATTTAAATTTAAATATATATTTAGAAAAAATTTATTTGATCGGATATCTAATTCTGAATTTCACATTGTTATTATGTAATAATATCCGAGAAGGGTACACATGTTCAATAAAATTAAGATTCCAAGAACACAACCCTCTATATAACTTGTAACCATACAATTCCCATCACCAACTTAGTAACCAAATGCTCTTATTATAACTTGGATTCCAAGAACACAACCCTTGCTTGAGCATAGACAGAAGCAGCATCATCTTAAGACAAAAGGCAAAAAGCCATTTTATGATTACCATGTCTAACCGAGACAAGAAAGCGTTTGTAATCGAACCTGCAATTTTGGTCAGCTCATATTCGTCGGGGACGTTGCTCTTCGTTTCGACAGCTCCCTTCGCAGCTGCGATGCCTACAGCAACGCTTTGCATTACATCCAAGCCAGCGCAGAAAGAAGCTACGGTTCCACCCACCAGGCAATCGCCGGCGCCCGTAAGCCTTACTACAGATGCAGATAGTGCAGGAAAATGAACGGCGACGTAATGATTTTCCTTGGACTTATGCAGGCCGGGATCAATCCTTGCGGGCAAGCCAAGTTTATGGATCTGTGTAGTTTCCTGCTAAACGAAGATGGAAGGATGCTTTTCTTGAAATTAGATGCTTTGACTCCGTGCGACGCATTGAAGCATAGGAATACTCCGTTTGGCCCAAGCGTGACGACTACGACTCGTATGCCTTTCTCGAGCAGAACCCATATGGCGGGCTTTAGCTGTTGAAACAAGAATTCGATTGACGTGGCGTTTTTGGAGAGCGTCGGTGATGGTAGGTGTTTATCTTCTGAAGATAGAGCATTTGCCATTAAAATGAGCTCGTCTTCGTTGGGCGAGGTGAACGTGACCTGTGAAAATGAGCATGGGCGGAGTTGTAATGAATGCAGAGAGGTCAATTTTCTACTTTCTAGTTTGAAGGTTGAGAGTGATTCTCACGTGTTTAGCTATGGGAGCGATTCTTCTAGATTTCAAGACTGACACGGGCTCAAACCATACAGGAGTCTGGCATTTTGCTGCCACTGTGATAGAATATTAATCTCTTTACTAAGTAGTTTCAAAGTTAGGCGCAGCGAAGGTTGTCAGATGAAACCTTGGTAATAATTTGGTTGACATTTAAAGGACACACATGAAATTGATTAGGCGAATTTTAGAGCAATGAAAAACATAAGCTTTTCAGATGCTACTTTTTTTTTTTTATCTCAACCAATCACCAAATCCATCACATAAATGAAAGAGGAAAAGGTTGATTTATTGTACCTCCACATGATTCTACAAGGGCAGCAGGGCTTAAATTTGCATCAATCACCAACATAGGAGAAGATTCTATTTGGAGCGTGAAATTTCTAATCCATTCGGGAGTAACAAACTTTTCCTGATTTTCCATGCTATGTTACCGAGAGACAATTGGTTTTTTGGCTTGCGACATAGTTTGTGATTCTTCTTTATTCAAATTAAGAAAAACTTACAATTGCTTCTGCACTGGCTACACCAGCAGCCAATTCCCCTTGATTGTCAAATATGTTGCAAATAACAGCAGTCTCGATATGTTGATTCACCTGAATGCCTAATCATGGATAACTTATAAGATATACCTATACTTGGTACAAACATATATTGCCTGAGTATTACATAAAGGGAAAACCAACTTCAACAGACCTTATTATAGGTCTTGCAATGATATAAAAGAGAGATTAAGACTATTGATTCATGAGACATTGATTATCATCAAAAGCTCACCTTCTAAGGGTAATCCATAAGATTTCCAGGGTCTCAACAGCAAGCTTCCTTTAATGAAAAGTTATACCATGCCTCAACGATGAAAATAAAAAGCCATCACATGCCAACCAATTCATATAAAACCATAGGCAGAACCTGCAAAGTCTATTCCAAGAGCACTTATCATAAAGGGCTTCACTCCAAGCTTCGACATGCATTCTGCGATATTTCGTGCTACCCCACCCAACGCATAGAGAACCTGAACAATCAAGTCTGAGAAGATTGTTGAATTCAAAAATCATCATCTATTCCACATTTCTTTCAGACACCACCAAAGGCATACATACAAGATACATCATGCCGAAGTAGATATAGGCCTGACTCACAAGATATTAACACAGGGTTCAATTTGCACTGATCATAATTAAGAACTAAACATAAGAGACAAACACTGCCATACATACTTTTCCAGGGGTAGTGGTTCTTGCATTAGCAACAACAGAAGGAACCCCGTTTATGTCCAATACCATTCCTCCAATCACTACTACCTCTGTTTCGTCCTTTACATTGTTCAACTCCTACAACAAAAAAAATAAGAAATACGCAAGGTTACAGCTCCAAAACACTACAATAACGAAAAAAAAGAACAAAATAAAATAGTTACCATGCGAAGTGTGCACGAAAGTAAAAGCTCCTTTCAGCTTCTGCTATCGATCTTGCCGTCAATTTCCTTCTTCCTCGTCTTTCTCTTTTTTCTTTCCAAGTTAATTAGTATACATTACCTCAGTGGGCCCATTTAATAGGAAATCGGGCCTTTAATGGGCCTCAAATATATAAGCGTTCAACAGCTCCATTTATAATCAAATTTTCTTCTGAAAAAACGGCGGCACATAAATTTATAATTAACTTTACCAAACAGAATGAATTATATGATTACTTGATAATTTTTCTAGTAAACACACGCAAACTATATTTTCAACGAAAATTATAACTTAAAAAGCCGACAAAAGCGTGATACATACATCGCACACCATTCACAAAAAAAAAAATGAGGATACCAACACTGCTTGGATGTGTTCTAAGTTCTAATAAGAATCGAAACAGAAGCACCGTGGTGACTCTCATCCTCAGAAAAAAAAAATGGCACCATAAACAGTTGAAAAAAACGAGAAAAAAAAAAGAAACAAACGAATGCTAGAAAAAATGCAAGGCTTTGGTAAAGGGCGAGTGAGTTGTAGTCCACATACTGAAATCATTTTTCGATGCCTTGCTGAAGATACTGAATCAAATCATAACCCGCAGTTGTCCATTTGTTATACGCATCGGTGCATATGCGTATCATAAAGTTAGCAGCTTCTCGCTCGCTCATCTCGGGATGAAACCTCTTCCTCAGATTTCCGATTGGGTCTCCTCTGCTAAAGCAAGGCAAACCGCTGTCTATCATTAACGCTACGGTGTTTACTATGCCATCCATATAACGGCGAGCCGCGAGATAACCCTTCACACACAAGCTGCAGCAGCAGCAAAACGACAAAGAGGAGAAAAAAGTGAATACAGATATTGGTTCCCCCATGATATTTTTTCTTTTTTTGAAGTATGAAAATTTAGTCGAGGAAGCATCAGAAAAGTTCACCTTACGAATTGGTACCAAGTGTCGCTTTTCATGACCCCCGAAGGGTCGAGTAACTGAGTCATCTCATGGCTGAGTTTGAAGTGGGCGCTTTCGAATCGCATGTTTCCCCCAGGCGAAATTTCAAAAATGAAGCCAAAATCGATGTGTACGAGCCTACCAGCACTGCGCATTCATGATCGAATAGATGTTAAAAACTTATGCTCTCCTCATATATTTGCTATGTGAATAACATCAAGGAAACTGGTAATTTGAGCAAGCTACATAGGAACGACTTACCTGTCAAACAGAAGATTTCCATTATGTCTATCCTTGGGCTGAAGCAAGAGACTAGCAACTGCATAACCAGCACTGCTTCTAAGAAAATTATCACGAGCCGCTTCGAAGTTTGGGGAACCAACAGGTCCAAAGTCCTGCTGGAAAATCTCGTACAGACCACCGTCATTGGTCTCACCCATCTGGCTCCTACTCCTCGCATTGGGAACAACCTGTTCGCAATTGCAAGACAAATGTTTCAGACAAGCACAAATTGTCAGAATTTTCGAAAACTTTCTGAGTGTTACATTCAACATATCATCTTAAATTGACAAGAGAAGTAATTTCCTCGGCATATAAATCAACTACCAATTCAAACAAAAAATTCAAGTTGGCCATGTGCAACAACTTCGATATCCTTCAGAATAACATTTTGATTAACCGACCTCATGTAGAAATGCTACTTGGTGAAAATGATATCATCATACCTCAATGATTCCTTTCTCTGGGCCAGTCGGGAGCACTCCATATGGGAACAAATAGAGACCAAGTCCAATAGCTTCAAAGACATCCTTCAACAGTGCAATAACTTGTAAAGCAAGAACGTCTTGACGGCAATCATCTCCCACCTATGATGAAACCAAGCTCACCATCAGTAGCAGACAAAGAAAACGAAATGCTACCACATACTTGGGCCTATCTTTTGCTCCCCACTCTGTCTACTTGAGTCTTTTAAGAATGTGTTTATACCTTGAAAATGCAAGCTTGAGGCTTCAAGTCTTGCGGATCCCCGTCACGGTCCACCACGTTGAACGTGATCATTATAGGAACTTTTGCTGCTGATTGTAAGGGAACTCCACTGTCAACCTGGATACCTCGGACAAGTTTATTAGGAGCAGTAGGCAGGTAAAGGCAATCTGCTTCCACTTGTATTTTCTCCAACTCCCTGATTCCACATAAGCAGATGTATCCAGCATAATGATTGAAATAGAGAAATCGCAAGCATGATTTTGCAAAGCTTATCTTTGAATATGTTGAAGGAAGCTTAAAATATGTACCTTCTAATGCCAGCTCGTCTTTCCTCCTTCGGTATCGGGTATAGGACACCAGAGATAGATGTAACTTTGTCGAAGAAATCAAATTCTTGATTAAACATGTCAAGTGCTTTGGGAGTGAAACTATCAATAATCCTTTGTCGGACTGCAGGAAGCATCTCCTGAAACGAGTTGCTCTGCAAAAAACGGAGGAAAGAAGCAGTCGGGTTTCTAGCATGAGTCAATATAAGCGGCGTGAGAAACCAAGTAAAATGAATTTGTGCAACTATAACAATATATCTGCATGAAACAATTTGAACAGGCCACCAAGTTTAAAAACACAGGTTGGTGGTTGCCGTGGTACTGAAATAATCCATGGCGACTGAACAAATACCGTGATGGGTGCTGCATCTTTCCCCGACTCAGGAACACAAGTCTCCCCCTGAACAAAAACACCATCCAAACCATAAGTTAAAGCATCTACGCATAAAATAATCAATGTATCCTTGACACTGATTTGGAATTTTGGCGGACCTGTAAATGCCATATCAAAATATGTGCAAAAATATCACTCCTTTGTGCAGCCCTGAGCAAGTAGCCCTCGACCAACCTCTGCAAAACAGGATGTGAACAAAGCCCATTAAAGCCTTCCGTTTTAATATGAAGTGCAAACGCAAGCCAAAATTCATCTTGAACTCGAACTTATAGAAGATGGCAACATTCATTTGAAAGTAATGGATCTTTGTTTAAATTTTCTCATTTTATTGAATGTCGACAAAAGCTGTAATTTATCATGCTCGCACCTAAAACGGACCAGAAATGAAATCTAGAAGACATCGATTAGTTATCTTCCATTTATCCTACGAGACAGTTCTAAGGCGGCAGCATGGTCAAAGGGACAACCATTTAGAATAAAGAACTAACCCCTTCATCATATCTTAGAGACTGCACAAGCTGAGGCATGAAGAATGTTACTCTTTCCGGTGGATAAGACTCCAACACCCTAAGAATATAAGCCATGACCCGTGGATGACCTTTATAGGCTGGAGAAAGGAACTCCAAGGCTTGTGTAATTGAACAAGCTGCCCAATGTGGCAATTGTTGCAGGAGTGTCGAATTCTCATCCACAGCTTTAGGGGTGACAAAATAAGGTAATGCTTCAGGAATACTGCGGATGTCCAATACATGGGACTATAAAACAAACATAATGCAAGTCAGAAAGCCCCAATATACATCAGTTTAAGGGAAAGAGCAAAACAAATATTCTTTTGGGATGGAAAGCTCTTATCTACATCACTAAATTCAGATTAACCGGACCAAAATTTTAAAAATGCAGCACAATTGACAAACTTCTGCAAATAACCTTGATAATCAATATGCTGAATGTCAATTTAACATTAGAGATTAATTCTGCAACAAAATTCTCTTCCACAAGTTTCTGCTAACATGATTAAAATGTTAAACAAGAACAGTTCAGAGCAGAGTTTGTAGGAAATTTGTAGCCAATAAACCTACTTGAACTAGTTGGGAAACTTCCGACTTGAGAGCAGAATTTGCTGGAAATCTTGCAGCTAACGCCAGGGCAATCCGAGGATCAACGCAAAAGGCCGTCCTAGCAAATTCAACCCATTTCTCTGAGGTAATTTTAAGCCGGGAATTGTGTTCCCTACATATGTCAAGGTTATATATTCAAACGAATTCATGACAGTAGCACACGCATAGTAATAGGTCATTTTGCATAATAATGGGTCAGTTGAAGTTACTTTGATCCAACAGGTTGAGCCCAAACATCAAGCCTGTCTGCTTCATGCTGGCACAACATAATGAGTAACTGCCTCCGCTTCTCACGTCCAACAGCATAATTCTCCATCTGACCCCAAATAGGGTGATTTTGAACCTTCTGTGAGAAGATGATCACCATAAACAACAGTATTCAGGTAAACATGATTTTCGTGAAACGAGAAAAAAAATTTGGAGAGCTGGTTGTCTTACCACATCATTGGCAGCTGCACCATTCTCTGTCACCCGTGCTTTTTGATCAAGCAGGGGGGTGTCAGACCGTTCATTTAACAGATGATTGAGAAATATTGAAACGGATTGAGATTCACTCTGAGCAAAGTTGTTATTGTTCATATCATACCATTCAGGCTGATAAGCGAAAAATCCTAGTGCGGCCCTGTTCATTTCAGAGCAAAAAAAATTGCCACAATTACTTCCACAGAAGAAACAAAAAACAGCTGGAACATTCATAACACTGATTATCAACTGCCTATTTCCTCTTATTGGCTGTACCTATATATCCTATCTTCTAGCAACTGAAGCCCTGATTTAAAGTTCTGAAGGTTCCCCTGTGTTTGGCATGAGCAGAGCTTTAGGCCAAAAAGCATTATCGTGAAGAAAGTCCCAGTTGCAGCTGGATGCCTAGAAAAGTTCCAAGGAAGTTTTGTGGTTTCTAGCAGCATTCGTCCAAGAAGTAAAAGTTGTTCAACACTCTCGTGTCGAACCACCTATAAATTTATTAATTAACATAGATCACCAATGAAATTATAACCAAAGAATAGCACCAAATAAATCTAGTATTATGTAGTAAATTGAGTATAACATTCAGCACTTCAAATTGAAGCTCTTCCAATGTCGTATATGACAAAGTGACATAAAGATTTACATGTGTACCACATAATGTGATTATTACAAAGACAAAAAATTATGAATAAAAGAATACAATACTAGGATGCTGATGTCTTACCTCAAACCTATCGATGAAGAATCCAAGCCACAGCCGGTGAGCCATAATCTGTCCAACAGGGTCCTTCTCAGGCAGTGGCTCAGGCTCTCCAGCAGCAAGGTGAGGCCTTAACTTAGCAGCAGGTCCAGAATACCTCATATCAGACGAAAAAATCCCTCGCTTGGTGTCTATCGTCCATAACCATGCATCTACAAGCTCCGCAAGGACAACAGGTCCCAATGAAGGAGCTGCAGAAACTAACCATGTCCATACGTACACACCGGTCTCTACAGCATCGGGTGTAGAGATGTACGCTGGACACCAACAAAGAAGGCGAAGCAGTTGCGAAAAGCTCGCAGTCTTATACTTAGATTCTGAATCCTAAAAAAATTTAGAGATTCCCCATAACTACAAATCTGACAAAAAAATTTGGCACATTGAATATCAGAAACCAACCGAAGTAGTCTTACAAAATGTGAAAGAAGCAAGGCTGTGGCTTGAGCACAACTTTCGCGAAACGACGATTTCTTTACTTCTTCCCCTTTCTCTGCAGTGTTTACAAACGCCTGGAGAAGCTTCACAAATTTGGAAAGTAAAAGTTCATTAAAGATTACGGGTTGTTGTGCTTGCGCAGAGGACCCAGAAGCCGGAAGGTCAAGAGTGCCACCATTGGCAGGTTGGGGTAGGCCTCCGATGCTCTCGTATAACCTCCTCATGCCTACGATTTCTCCAGCAAAGTTACACTTTGCAGTTGCACTGACCATACCAGTACCAAGAACCTCTAAATTAAATGCATCCATCAACTCAAGGTTTCCCCCAGAAGCTGCTGCAGCAGCAGCCATTACTGCAGGGATATTTGCCGTTTTCGTACCAACCCAACATTCACTTTTACCCGTACCAATCCTTATTTCAGACAGAAGGGAAATCACATCAGCTGCAGGTTGTGTTCTTTGCCATGTATTAGCTTTGCAGAGGTTTTCCTGAATAACAAGATTTAATAAGGATTTGAGAAATAATGTTTTCAATTTCCTCTTTGGCACTTCCACACAAGCTCATCCTCACCTCAAAACCAACAAAGCACCCAGGACTCTCAAACTATATTCGCTCGGTGCGAGAGACAAAATCTTTGTCATATATATAAAGTGAACATTAATTTTATTGACATCAGGATGATATGGAAACAACCTGAAGAAGACCCTGGCTAGTGCAAGGAGCATGTGAAAGTGATACAATTATCCATTCCCGAACAATCTTTTGGTACAGAGATCGCACAGTGGCAACATAACCGGGGTCACTCACTAACGCTGAAGATGGATCATTATTCATTGAAAGTAGTAGGCAGTCCAGACAAGCTGAATTCCACAAAATCTGCAATTCGAAAAAAAATGGTTACACATGGAATAAAATGCTGATGTTAAAGTACACAATTAAAAGTCTTTCACCTGGGGAAATTTATCCCTTAGTGAAGTTAATAAGGTGACTGAGATATCCCTAATATGTTCATCCCTCTGAGACAAATTTTTTATCAGGAAACACGCATGCATACAAAGGATTGACTCTCTGATTGAAGCGTCTGGGCCAGTCTCAGATGCTTGATCCTCCTGCAGCAGGTGACACAGCCATTATGGCATATCCGAAAGAGATAGAACCGTAGTGTAACAGTTACAACGTAGTTGAATCCCCAGAAAATGAAGGTGAAGGTAACAGTAAAGGATTAAGTAGCCAACAAGCTGAAAGATAAAAAACCTCCTACTGACATACTTCACATAAAGATGTCAAACATTAATCAGCTGCCTTTGATCTTCCATGGCTATAAACCATGTCACAAGTCCAAGCTACCAACTTCATTTGAGCATCAAAAAGCAGTTGTAGGCAAAAGAGTAGTGTGCTTTATCACATACGCATGCAAATACTAATTTGGACATAGATGGATGAGGAGTGGAATACCAGCCATGTAATCGCGTTTTCAAATGCCGGTGGACAATTGCAGTCAAACATTGGGAGACAGCTGGCATAAGATTTGAACTTTTCAGATATTCAAAGACACAAGTAAAAGCACTTCTTGAAGCAGTTACAGTTGTGCTTCCATTAAGGATGCCACCATTGCTGCTAAACCGGGTTATCTCCAAAAATGCTACAGCTAAAAGGTAGGTTGCTTTGACCCCTGCATAAGACCAGTATATAGGACCTATATCAGTAATTACATTCTGCAACAGAGACAGAAATAAATAATCAGAAAACCGACCAGAAATTGTACTCATCGCAGAAACCTCCACACGGCCTCCTAAAGCAGCTGAAAGAGCAGTCCTTTGATTAACAGCAGCTTTCTCATTTCCACTCCCCCGACGACTACCTGGATTGTGAAGAGCATTAAGCTCCAGCTCGTCTTCAAGCCATTTGACAGAACTCACTACCTGAGATTTATGCATAGGAAAATAAGCAATAGATACAAGCAAAGAAGTATCACAGCACACATGCTAAAGACAAATATTAAGTGAAGAAGCTGTAGGGTATGAGATACAAAAATAATTAGCTCGAACATAACACGATCAACTTACAAGCGGCGGTGTCCCTTGAGATATGCGTTGGACAGCAGATAACCACAATAAATTCCACATGTATGGGCCAGACACAGCTTGGAGAGCAGTGGCTCCCGTGCTTGCCTCACTATTAAGAGTGGTTGAAACTGATTTAGTCGGCGCCTGGATCTTCTGTACAGGAGGAGCTAGTCCAAAAAGGGCAATATAGAACCACAGATTTCGAAATAACTTCAGGAGTGAAGGTTCCATATCAAAACTTGGCTCAAAGTCTGAACACATTTCTGCCACCGCTGGCAGAAGAGGCCCAAGAAAATCAGCCCCACTGCTAAAAAGAATTATGTTGCGGATGAGAAAATCAATCTGCATTTCCAGCCCACCAATAACTTATTTGAAGACAAAGATTGAAAAACGTCACCTTCCACTTTTCGCCTCCGCAGCCAAGCCCACATCAGAGCAAAGTGACAGCAGACGGTGACGGTAATCAGAACGCAATTTATCATTCAAAATCCCTTTGGCAATCAACAAAAACCCTGTGGGCAACGTCTGTAGCGCAAGTGAAAATGCATTAGTTGTCAAAAAACTTGCACGTATTTGAAGTCAAGTAAACCACCAACATTCACGACATACCTCAACACGTTCTGTGGTGGCTTCAGGCACCTGAGTTCTGCTTTCCGCAGATCCAACACCAGAAATTTTACTCAAGTAGCTTCGAGTCATTAAAACAACAACTTCCCGATAAGGTTTCTCAAAACCTAAACTCGCCATGCGAGAAACAGCATCAAGAAGCTGCAAAACAAAATCAGGTTAAGAAAAGTCGTGTTTGATTTCTAAAGAAAGAAAACAATAACTATGTGGAATATCTGGTATATATCATATACTATATAAGAACTTAAAGATAAAGATACGAGGGCATACCCGAAGTCTCAAGATACCTGGACTTGAAGCATCACCTTCCTCCAAACTTTCAATGAATAGGGGCAAGATCGTGTCAACCACTTCAGGCTTGTTAATAGAAACATTCAAGTCAGCTAACAAACGTATGACATTCAGCTGTACAGCTGGAACAGGTTGTTTCTCTTTCCCCTCCTAAATGAACGCCAGAACACCAAATATCACATGTCAGGTGTTGGCAAGCATAAGATTACCAGTTACAGACATAAGCACGCTGATCCTGCTGCCATCACAATTTAGAAGCACACTTTCTTCTTGAATATGGCAATAAGCTATCAGTAGAGTTAAATTATTCAACTTTTCATAATATACTAGGTTATACATAACTGCATAAATATGTATTTTCCAATTATAAAGAGGGACTTAAATAAACATAGAAAAATAAAAAATAAAATCAGCATAACGTCCCTAAACGACTTCCAAAAATTTTCAAAATACCATATAGAGCCCATGTCATCTTTAGTTTCTACTTTCTACACAAGGACATGGACATCTTTTGTAAGCGCCAATAAGACAACAAAGAATAAGCTTCAAGGGACTCATTTGAGGAGCATCTGGATGAGATAATATAACAATTCTACGACCATTCTTCAGCAAGCAATTGCATCCTACATGAGTTTCTTTCTAGATAAACAAATCGACACATAAAGATAAAAGGCGTGAATAACCAAATAGAGCATAAGATAAATGGAAAGCTGGTGTTGTAGCTATTAAGAAACACTAACCTCTTCCTCATAATCATTCCGTTCACGAATTGTAGAAGCCAGCCCCATGATAAAGGTGTCCACCGGAGACCGGTCCTTGACCCATCCGAACTCCACAATTTCACAGCATGTTTTCAAGATACTTTCAAGCATAGACCCCTGGCTGTTGGACCAAGCATCTGCCTGTTTACATTAAAACACATCAATTGCATTGAAAATGAAGAAATATGAGACACGTGTAATAAACTACACCAACCATCACCACAGATATCTAATCTAACAAACGCGACATTTTACCTGAGCACAAGTAGCCAGAACAAGAGGTTTAAATCGAATGAGTAGAACCCGCAATATCTGACCCCCACGAGCGACAGCTGCTTGAGAAACACCAGAAAGCAAACATCTAAAAAGCTCTTCACAAGTTCTCATCCTCCGCCAGACCGAAAACAAACATGCTTCAGCAGCCTCTATCAACAACGCAACAGCTCCATGCAGCAACCTCTTAGATGACTTTCCTTCCATGTCAAAGGAAGATAAGGTCTTAATTTGCAACCGTGCAGCAGCCTGATAAACCGATAGCTTCCTATTGACCCTCACTTTCAACAAATGTCCTTGCTCGGACCAATCACGCTTTCTTATCTGCCCAAATCAATAAAATCAACACCGGTATTAATTATACAACTCTCCACAATGACTGTATAAAGACATTTCCCACAATATACCATACTGACAAATGCCAACAGCAATTCAATTTACCTTTAAAAACGAAAGCATTGAATGCAGTTGAATCTTCACTATCCCTCTCACTTGCTCCATAAGCAAGGGTTCTGCGGCCGCCCTACTCAAAGCCTGTTCAATTAACTTAAAGAAGATCTCTTGTTGTTCAAGGTTTTCCAACGTCTCCTCCTCAAACAGCGTCGCAGCATTCTTATATCCAGTAGAACCACCCTCGACGTCATTTAACCCAGAAACACTCGAGGCACCAAGAAAATCACCATTACTCTTCCATCCGATGCCGCCACTCCCATTCACCTCAACACCTCTTGGCAAGGATGTTTCCTCACTTGTAACGATGCTATTGTCAGCATTAGGAGACTGATAATAATTACTCACCACTGAGCTCTGAGGGGACGCCATATCAGGAGTTGACAATGTCGTCTCCCTCGGAGACCCAGGGATGGCAATTTCAAACCGGTCGACGAGCAAATGAAACAACTTATTCACATCGGCCGGTGAAATTGGAGGAAAATTAGAGCACAAAGCGTTGAGAAAAATCTTAGCAATGCTGGAGTCCGCACTACTTATCGTCTGAACCACAACCTCACCAGTAAATCCAGCAACATCCGAGGCAAAATCATCCGACGATTCACTTGCCTTTGCTACGTAACTCAAGAAATCGTTATAAAAGGACGCAATGGCGTCATTGGGAAAAGCTTGTGGCCAGAAATTCGGATTAAATGAAGAAGGAATTGAGCGGTAAAATGCTAGGAGAAGCGATTTCGGAGTCTCGTTCTCTGAATTAGGACATTTCGACAAGAACCTAGCAATCGCGAGTATGGCGTGCAGCTGAGATCGCGAAAACCTAGGCGATCCGGCTAGTAACGACTCAGCCGAAGGGCAACGCCCGCAAATCCAAGCGATTTTATCTGCAAAACGCGACGGATTCTGAACGATCAAATCACACAGCTGATTCAAGGACTCCATGGCCCCAACAACGACTAGATCCCAAGGAAGTTTCAACCGAGGAACCTCATTTGATCCTGCCTTCGCATGAAACGCCGCTGAGAGAACGTTCAAAACAGGAAAATGGCAAAATTTTCAAACAAAATGCGGTGTTAGGAAATCGGGGTTTAGGAGAAGGTCGTAAAACGACGTAGTTCAAAGGACGACCGTCAGGCCCTTTCGTCTTCAAGGAGGTGCTGCCTTTTCGGGGGGCAAGAGAGGGAATCACTTCAACGCCTCCGTATATTCAGATCTTTATTTTATTTTTCTTTATTTTTATTTTTTTTTTTTTTTCTTTCCGTCCTCCCCTTTTCGGCAACAAGAAAGTTGTTCGCTTGCTTTTGGATGCATTCCCATTCTTGGTAGTCTGCTTATTTAATTTTTTTGTATTATTTACTGATCACTAGACTTAAAAAGGAAGGAGATTTCGGGATTATAGAAAATTTAAACCATACAAGAAAAGGCGATCGATGGAATATTTACTGCAGATAACCATTCAAATGAATTCAATACATCAAAGAAATAATGAAACAGCAGTCGCTCCACATTAGAAACATTACAGAGGAATTTAGAATAAACACACAGAAGAATAACAATAATAAAAATGAAATGTAATTTAACATTCGCATCCACTAGACCTTTGCTGGTTGTTGCTAGCAACGTCGATGGTGTCAGGCAAGTATCTGCAGGTAAATCAAAATTAAATTAATATAAATTCAAAACATTAGAAAAATGGTCTAGGTTAGGCCAACTACTTCATTAAGAATGCTGATGTATAAACTAACAGATGATAGGGCTTCTTCTACTACTTACATTTCTTCTTCTTCTCCGCTCTTCAGAGCGTTCTTAGCAATGACTTGGAAAGCTTCTTCGACGTTAGTGCCTTCTTTGGCAGAAGTCTCAAAGTATGGAATGTTCCCTTTCGAGGCGCACCATGCCCGAGCCTTCTTCTCAGAGACCTATTTCAAAGCAGTAAAGAACAATTTCAAGAAAGTTCATGTGTTGTCTGAGCATCCGCATATGGGAAGACTCTGAAGTCTGAACCCATACATGCCAAATATAACTTTGCTCAAATACACAGAAGAATCACCGACTATAATGATACATATGTTAAAAAATCTTTCAATGCTGACCGTGGACGAGAGAACAAGGGAATAAAGTAACTAGGTTTGGTTACAGAGATATATTCCAGACTATGCATCATTCACTCAAAAAAAACCTAAATATCTTTTTGCTCAGCCCATAAGCAACCATCGACACATTCAAAATGCTTCATGGACTTTCTATACTTTTCGTGTAATGAGTTTATGGGCATTAGAAGGAATACAATCGTGGAAAAATAACTATGAGACGAAAAACAGCGGAAATAAATAAATATAAGCAAATAAGCAATTTTAGGAACATTACCACTCTACTATTTCCACCGTCCACATCAACTTTGTTGCCGATCACAACAAAGGGAAAGTTTTCAGGGTCTGAAGGGCTAGCCTGTAGAGAGGTTTCAAACTTTTAAGTAATTGTTAACAGAAAAATTAAGTATAGAAGAGAGAATGTAAAAGGGAAGTCTCTTTATCAGAGTGTTATATAGATCGTAGCAAGTTGAACTTAACTAGGGTTAACTTGAAACAATAAAAAGAAAACTGGAAAGAAGCCTAAATTATATCCCCATAGTAGAGCATCATATACAATTAATTACCAAATTTTCTTCTGAAGCATGGAAAGTGAATAGTGCTTTCCAAAGAGGAAAATATCTATTTCCGTACCTGAATCAAGAATTCTTCACGCCAGTTGTTCAGATTGTCAAACGATTTCATCACGTTGACATCATAAACAAGCACACAGCAATCAGCACCACGGTAAAATGCTACTCCGAGACTTTGAAATCTCTCCTGACCAGCCGTGTCCCAAATCTAAACAAATATTGTAAAGCCACTAAAGCTGTCTTATTAGGTCTAAAGGGAACACAAGTATAATAGAACACTAGAGAGTAGATATCCAAGGCTTTTCTTTATCTGGAGTTGCAGATAGATAAAACAGTTAAACAGCCGAACACATTTCATATCAATAGTACCCATGGCTTATTTTATTGCCTACCCACATGCTTATTTTAGCTTTTTTTTCCTTGAAGGGGAACTTACATGAATTGAACAATGCTGGATTATTGTGCCATTATCAAATTGAGACTCGAGAAATAAATAACAACGATAATAGCAATAATGATGATTATGTCAGCGCTGATGTTGTTTGTAAAAGACCTGCAATGTGAAGAGGCGATCTTCAAACTGGACTTCCTTAGTAAGAAAATCCGCACCAATTGTTGCCTTGTATTGATTGCTGAACTTCTTGTTCACATATCTTTAACAGACACGTCAAGGACAAATTGTACGAAAAGAGTTTTCCCTTAACAAGTAAATCTCTAAATGGAATAACAACGTTTCTGCAACGTGGACAAGGATACTGATTCATCAATGAAGTTTTTCCCACCCTGCAAATCACGTCAAACAAAAACCAACAGCACACTAAGAATTATGAATACAAAAGGAAGATACATAACTGTTACTTGATTTAGTTTCCAGAAAGCCACAATAACGAAGTTTTGATTGTAAACGGGCAAAGGAAACTGTTTAATGTCTCTTTGTTTTGTTTGTTTTTTTTCTATATTTGCAATATAGTAAGAGTCCACATAAAATAGCAGCCAAATAAAGCTCAAAAATACAGTAGACAGGGATTCATAACTAGAATTTACTGTCGAGATTACAAATATCCATAGATGATCCTTCATGAACAGACAAACAATATCAATCAATGAAACACTAACCTACATCGACCAAATTCCAGCAACAGAAAACACTAAATAACAATAAAACCGAGTCCTGGGCACATGAATTAGAATATCTCAGATAACGAGTCAAACCAAAGATCATCCAAACCAAACTACGGCGCGTGCAATATCCCGTACAAAGCTCATACACACACATAGTTAAGCTCAAAATTATTCTACATTTAACGAATAATTTTAATTTACCCGCTGTCACCGAGGATGATAACCTTAAGGAGTGCCCTTCTTCGAGACGCCATCGATTCGAATGTGAAGGAAAAAGTTGAAGAACGATGAATACTTTTTGGGTGAAGGCTGTTTCAAATATGCGATTCAAGTAGAAGAACGATGAATACTTATTTTCCTTTTTTTTTTAATTTCAATGCCCAGCTGTCAAAATGATGTTTGTTTAGTTTGGCGACTGCCCCAGCAATGTCAAACCCCAGTATCAAATCCCTCTTTCCAATCCAATATAAATTTGTAGTTACATTTATACCCCTAAACTGCTACGTATTTACCCATTTTTGCTTGGGGGTAATTCAGTACATGTGACACTATACAATACAAGTCGAGTCCACCCGCACCGAACACACAGAGAAATTTAAAGTAAAGCCATCGATCAAATAGCTAGCTGCAGGTCCTCCTATCAGTTTACGCTTCGCTTTAGATCTCTGCAATGGCGCAACCACTGGTGAAAAAAGACGATGATCGCGACGAAGAAGGTTGTGATTTGATTTCGGTGATTTGATTATCTGTCTGGAAATTGTTTTGGCGAGCTGTTTATTAGATTGTTTAGAATGTTAGCTTGACTTTCATATCTCGATCACTACACCTAAATGGAAGGACATACGAGTTTGTTTGTTTTAGAATAGAGATGCCTGGTGATCATTGGATCTGTTTCTTCTTCATGCCTGCACTAGATAGATTTAGTTGATTAGATGTTGAATTATGTTCTTTGAGCTACTTGTGTTGGTTCATTCACTTACATTAGTCGCCGACTTGAGACGGGGCATCATTTTGTTATAATATGGTTTTGTGTCCCATTTCTGTAAAAGTTCTGAATTTAGTGAACTGTGTGGGAGTATGGTCAACTTGATCTGTGGCGGTTTGATATCGAAATGTCTGTTTAGATTATTTTTATCTCCATGTTTGGACCGAAATGTATGATTTTGTTGATTTGAGTATAGAGCTAAGAAGTTGGCTAGCTCTCACTTCACGAGATTTTAGTTGGGTTTGGATATGCTTGGTTAAATTATGTGAAAAGGATGGATGTAGGAGTTGATTTGAAGATTGTTTATTTTGGCTCTGATGATATGATAACATTCTGATGTTAAGTTTTCAACAAACAGAAGATTACTCTCCATTTCTGGGGATTGAGAAGGGTGCAGTGCTACAAGAAGCTAGAGTTTTCAATGACCCTCAGCTGGATGCTAGGAGATGTTCCCAGGTACTTCTATTCAATAATTATATATGGATTGTCTTCTTTTAAGCTCATATTTTTTGTCATCTATTGATGGTTCCTTTATATCTTTTAGGTCATAACGAAGCTTCTATATCTCCTCAATCAGGGGGAAACATTCACGAAGGTTTGATCCCTCACCCCAATAGACAATATCTATCAGATAACCGACTCCTCCCTAGATTGGAGTAATATATATTGTATGAATATGAAGAGCTAAAATATGAAGTGAAACAGAGCTAATTGTAGGTGTAGGGGTGATAATTGTGTTCTTAGCCCATTTGGCCTGTACAGTTCCACCCAGATTTCTGGTTTCTAGCTCGCTATTATCTAATGATGAACATGTTGTTTATATTCTACCTTTTGCTGTTCGGGATCAGTGTGCCCTGTTAATATAAGTATCATTTATGATTTCTAGATCGAAGCAACGGAAGTATTTTTCAGTGTCACAAAGCTATTTCAGTCCAAAGATCTTGGATTGAGGAGGATGGTTTATTTGATGATTAAGGAACTGTCTCCCTCTTCAGATGAGGTAACTCAGATGTTACAGTTTTTGCTATGGTTGTTAGTTTATATGCGGTTGCTTTCTTCTCTAAGCAGTTCAAAATGATGCTATCCATATTTTTTTGCTGCTAGGTCATCATTGTTACCAGCTGCCTTATGAAAGACATGAATAGTCGCACTGATATGTATCGAGCAAATGCAATCCGTGTACTATGCCGGATAATCGATGGAACGCTTTTAACCCAAATTGAGAGATATCTAAAGCAAGCCATAGTTGATAAAAATCCCGTAGTTGCAAGTGCTGCCCTTGTGAGTGGTATCCATTTGCTACAGGTACCTTTGGTATTTTTTGGATTACGTGTTCTATGAATAGTTTTGATTCGCTAATATTCATATCAATGTTTGAGGTACACACAAATATCTGAATTTAATGGCTTTGTTGCTAGTTTAATTTTCTTAGTATTGATATTTAGTGTTATACTCACACAGACAAATCCAGATATAGTAAAAAGATGGAGTAATGAAGTACAAGAAGCTGTTCAATCTCGAGCTTCTCTTGTACAGTTTCATGCACTTGCTTTGCTCCACCAGGTAATTAACTAATATTTGTTTCTGGATATGTGCAATGGGGAACACAGTGCTTGTGGTCGACGTAGTTTTTCTGGAATAATCTGTCTTTTTTCCCGAGAAGTGTCTTGCAAACCAATAATATATTTTCTCGCGATTTTCTTGTGAGTCACTTTTGTGGAACAATATTATGGATTCTCTCTCATAAGAAGGCATTAATCTTGTTTGAGATGAAATTCAGTATTTTTAAACTTTGCAGATACGCCAAAATGACCGTCTGGCCGTTAGCAAGTTGGTAACCAGCTTGACAAAGGGGACTTCTCGTTCTCCTTTAGCCCAATGCCTTCTCGTTCGCTACACTGCTCAGGTGATATTTACACCAGTATGGTTTTTTGAGTTATTCTTCTGTATGTTCTCCTTCAGATAGTCATGGTTTATTTGTTTTATGTACAGGTTATCCGAGAGTCTGGTGTAAATACCCAAACTGGAGATCGTCCATTTTATGACTATCTTGAGAGTTGTCTCCGCCACAAAGCTGAAATGGTTATCTTTGAAGCAGCCAAAGCCATCACTGAGTTGAGCAATGTGACCACCCGAGAGCTAACACCTGCCATTACAGTGTTACAGTTGTTCTTAAGCTCTTCTAAGCCAGTTCTTAGGTTTGCTTCTATCCGGACATTGAACAAGGTTGGTCCAACAGCACTGATGATCATTTCCATTCTAGCAGCTAATTTTTGAACGCTGTGGTTTTGGGTTATTTTATCTTTTTTCCTGGGTTCATTTATTTCCACCTGTATGCAAACAGGTTGCCATGTCACATCCAATGGCTGTTACGAATTGTAACATAGACATGGAAAGCTTAATTTCTGACCAGAACCGAAGCATAGCAACTCTTGCCATCACTACATTACTGAAAACTGGGAATGAATCTAGTGTTGATCGCTTAATGAAACAGATAACAAACTTTATGTCTGAAATTGCTGATGAGTTCAAGATAGTTGTGGTTGATGCTATAAGGTCACTATGTCTGAAGTTCCCTCTCAAGTACAGATCTCTGTGAGTTATCTGGGGCATATTTGTAAATTGAATATTTATAACTCAGTATACTCTGTCTCTAGTACGATGTTTTTATTAGATTTCTATGCTTTTCTTAGGATGAACTTCTTGAGCAATATCCTTAGAGAAGAGGGTGGTTTTGAGTACAAAAACGATTATCGATTCTATTGTGATGTTGATTAGAGATATTCCAGAGGCTAAAGAGAGTGGATTGCTGCATTTATGTGAATTCATTGAGGACTGTGAATTTACATATCTTTCCACTCAGGTTTACTCTTAACTCTTTTGGGCTCACTTTTTACCTTTCTAGGCTATTCTTGTCTGGTTATTATAATTACAGTGTCACTTTTGTTGTCCTATTAGATACTTCACTTTCTAGGGAACGAGGGACCCAAAACTTCAGACCCTGGTAAATATATTCGGTATATTTACAACCGAGTGATACTTGAGAATGCCACTGTCCGGGCTAGCGCTGTCAGCACACTGGCTAAATTCGGTGCCATGGTCGACTCACTGAAGGTAGGTCTTGGATCTCTTCTTCAACATTATGTTGATAATAAGTTCCTCACTATAAAATATTTATATGCACGCTGCAGCCTCGAATTTTTGTTCTATTGAGGCGCTGTCTCTACGATAATGATGATGAGGTTCGTTCTGTGAATTTCAGTTTATATAACTTTTAAATATTTCCAATTTAATTATGTAGCTCATGTAAAGTATGTACATCATTCCTAGGTTCGAGATAGAGCTACACTCTACTTGAATACTCTTGGAGATGGTTCGGTTTCTGAAACTGAAAGTGAGGTGAAGGAGTTTTTGTTTGGTTCATTTGATTTACCTCTATCAAATATGGAGTCAAGTTTGAAAAACTACGTAAGTCTCATGTTAATATCGGATATTGGCGATTTTCGATTAACTCCCTCTCATACTTACACACATGCCCTGCGTCTGAAATAGATACAAGATCCTGCAGAGCCTTTCGATATTAATTCTGTACCAAAAGAGATCAAATCTCAGCCACTTGCTGAGAAGAAAGCCCAAGGCAAAAAGCCAACTGGTTTGGGTGCTCCACCTACTGCCCCCACCTCGGCAGCTGATTCTTACGAAAAGCTTCTCTCCTCTATCCCGGAATTTGCTTCTTTCGGAAAAATTTTCAAGGTTAGACCCTAGACAAGAAAAAAACACGTATATTTCTTTTACTGTTTATTCTGATAATAGCTAATGATTCAAGTACTCAATTGGTTTTTCCTCTTCTTGAGCAGTCATCATCACCCGTGGAGCTTACAGAAGCGGAAACAGAATATGCTGTCAATGTTGTCAAGCACATATTCGACAGCCACGTCGTGTTTCCAGTACAACTGCACAAATACAATCCCAGAACAACTACTTGAAAACGTAACATGACCATATGTTCGAATTTATTATGCTATTCTCGCCATCCTTTCTATCTAATCATTTTTCATCTCCGGGGTTCAGGTGTCGGTTATTGTTGATGCTTCCGAAGCCGAGGAATTTTCCGAAGTAGGAATCAAGCCCTTGAGATCTCTCCCCTACGATACGCCATCGCAAACGTTCGTTGCATTTGAGAAACCTGAAGGTGTCCCTGCAGTTGGGAAATTCTCGAACGTCTTGAAGTTTACAGTAAAGAGGTATTCTTTTAGCAAATCATCATGATGTATGTGGATTTTCATGGCGGTTCTTATGCGATTCTTTGGTTCTTTCTTGTTCCCTTCTGATTGGGATTTCATCAGGTCGATCCTTCAACTGGTGAGGCCGAAGTAGACGGAGTTGAAGACGAATACCAGCTTGAGGATTTTGAAATATTGGCCGCAGATTACATGCTTAAAGTAGGCGTTTCCAATTTCAAGAATGCATGGGAAAGCTTAGGCCCCGAATTCGAGCGCATAGATGAATATGGTCTAGGCCCTCGAGAAAGCCTTTCTGAAGCTGTTAATGCAGTAATCAGTCTTCTTGGGATGCAACCTTGTGAGGTCGGTTTTTTTTATCTTTGTTCCCCAACGTACTCGATCAGTAACAGTAATGTCTTCAAATGCTGGATTTTGGTGTCTTGTCTATTTCCAGGGCACAGAGGCAGTACAAAGCAATGCAAGGTCACACACTTGTTTGTTATCGGGCGTTTACATAGGAAATGCGAAGGTTCTCGTCCGTCTGTCGTTGGGAATCGACAAGTCGAAAGAGGTTGCCATGAAATTAGCCGTGAGATCGGAGGATGAGAATGTCAGTGAAGCCATCCATGAAGTAGTTGCCAGCGGTTAGTTTCCTTCCTTCACAGTTTTGTTGCCTCGTCGTTCTTTTTTTTTCATCCTATTCCTTGATAAAGAACTGTTGAAGAGTAAACTATCAATGATTAAATGCCGACGAGACGTAGTTAGTATTGTATGTCAGTGTTCACTATTCAAAATGTTTAATAAATAAAAGCATAATCTAAATTTTTCTTTTTCTTTATGTATACACAACCATGCTCTCAAAATCTAAAATTACCGACCACCAAAAGAGTAGTCCATGCTCCGGTCTAGAAATAGAAATACCATATAAATTGCCAAAGCGTATTTTGCTCAAATCTTCGAATGCCAAAATCGACGGATCGTTCGAAGCGCCATCTCCACCGTCAATCTAGCGCCATCTCCACCGTCAATCGATCGTTCAAATCCACCTGCAGAGAGTGATTCTAGCCTCGTTACAGACAGCAGCTTCTAATCTCTTTAATCAGAGCCTCCTCCATCCTTTTTAGATCCTCCAACGTGCGTAAACTATCGCGCGCGCACACTGATATCTATATGCGTTCTCAGGAAATCGCTAATTATATTTCATTATCAAATTTGCCTAAAAATCTGATAGTGGATTTTTATTATTGTGTCGAGCTTGCCCCAGTCAGTCGCGTCGTTGTCCGTCTTTATCGTTGGACCTTGTCTCGTGCTTGCACGTGTTGAAATAGCAATTTTCATTAAGTATAAATAATAATAAACAATAATAAAACTATACAAAAGCAAAAACGAGTTTCATCTCGTTTAAACAAAGGCAAGCGTGTCCAGCAACTCCCAATACATAAATCTCTTTACCTATATATGTTCAGACACGCCATGTAATGCAAATGCAGTAAACCTATAGACCATTTTATTCCTTTCGCGGCATGCACGTATTTGATCATTATCTCTTACTAATAGGCCGTTCTTCGTCGTCCGCCGTAGCCTCGATTTTGGCGAATCGAGTTTTACCAATACCACTGCCATTGTTGGGGTTCATAGGAGGTTTTGGTTCCTGTGTAGAGAGAGTGCAATAAGAAAGAGAGGACTGAAAATAGATAGAAAGCGTATGCCCTTAAAAGTTTGCTGTAACAGTAAGAGAAAGGCGATGGATGCTCACAGCGCGGTAAGGGTACTCCTCGGCCTCGAGCATGTGTACGATTTGGCCCATCTTTGGACGTTTGTTGGCTTCTAAATCTATACATCGGAGGCAGATCAGCAAGATTCTCTTCAGAGCTCGTGGAGTAGGAGGAACGGCGATGAGTGGGTCTATTAGCTCTTCGCTTCTTCGGCTCGATACCATTCCTTTGAACCAATCAGTTAAGTTCATCTGCCATTTGACATGGAGAGATTTAAATATAGATTCCCAGATTACTCGAAACACGTACAGGAAAAAATATGGACCAATTATATATATGTAGAGAAAAGAGCTTTTTTTTTTCTACCTCTCCAGGTGGTCTGGTATAGTCAACTGGGCTCCTCCCAGTGACCAATTCCATGAGTAGAACGCCGAAACTGTAAACATCATTTGTTTCGTTAAGCATGCCGGTGCTCGCATAATCGGGGGAGACATATCTGCATTGATTATGTCGAACAAAGAAAATGGTAAGTATATTTCTAAATGTCCCGCTTTAAGGAAAGGCGATAATTGACGGATGTTTGAACAAAGGAGATACCCAAATGTTCCCATTACGCGTGTAGTAACATAGCTTTTCTCGGATCCTAATACTTTGGCAAGTCCAAAGTCTGATACTCTTGCATTCCATTTCCTGTCCAAGAGGATATTGCTGGATTTAACGTCACGGTGGACCACTTTGGGTTCAATGCCTTCATGCAAGTACGCTAGGCTGTTACAAATTTAAATCACATGGAGACGAAGATTGTAGTAAGACACATTATGGTGGAGTTGCAAGCTAGAGAAAATATGAGCTGCTGAAATGATGTAGTAAGACAGTAGGTAAGGAGTAATGGCTCACCCTTTAGCTGCACCAATGGCAATTTTCATCCTGATATCCCAAGTTAAAGGGCTAACTGGCCCAACGTCACCATGCAACCACTGCTCCAAATTGCCATTATCGATGTATTCATAAACGAGCAACCTGAAATAGTCAAATCAGAAAGCAAATACATGATATTTGTTTAGGAATGAAATAGGGAATGGTAAATCATGCAAACCTTCTTGCACCATCAGCACAATAACCAAGAAGACCCACGAGGTTCTTGTGCCTTACTTTGCCAATGGCTTCAACTTCGACCTTAAATTCCTTCTCTGCCTGACCCCTGTTTGTTACCAATATGAGATATGACATGAGCTAAAGACAGTCGCTCTTATGAGACCCTACTGATGATGATTGCAAAAAGAACAATAAAGAAACAGAGATCTTCCATTTACTTCTTTTCTTTACGTAAAGTCTTCTTTTCAGATCTGAGCAGAATTGATTCTTTCCGTTACTTCAAGAATTTCTACCAAACTCATATATAAATTGGTGATCGCAGAAGACAAAAAAATGGATCAATATATTAACAATACAAACAAGAAGCAATTAAATGCAGTAGAAAAACCCAAAGAACAATGACATGAGATCTGATTCACAAAAAATGCACCCAGATAAAATCCAGATAACGTTCATAATCTTTTAATGTCATAAACATTTTTGAGAAATTCTCAGAGGACTTACTTGTTGTTCAATAGATTTTTCACGGCAACACGGAACCATCGTTCAGAACACCTCGATATACAATTCCGTAACCTCCTTCTCCAATCACGTTATCGAGCGAAAATTGATTAGTCGCAGTTTCGAGCTCCTTTATGCAGTACCACCGGCCCCAACCATAGTTCCCCAAACCCTCGGTGGTGGAAGCAGATGGTGCTGAAGATGAATCACTCCGACCAGTGCTAGACTCGTTGCTCGTTGAACTCCCTTTTTTACTTTCTGACTCGATCTCCACTCCTCCAGAAACATCACCTGGAAATGTAAAGAAGAACACAATAGCGATATATCACCTATTTGAAGTACATTGAGCATAACTCGGTTCATTGAAATAGAATACTGGACTAACCACGGCCATCAATATAGATAAGAAAAACTGTAAGCTATCGAATTCCTTAAACATTAAGGTTATCATTTCGGTCATTTTAAGTTACACCAAACGCAGAAGGAGCTTAGTTTTTACGCTAAAAAACAAACAACCGATACCGCAATGCAATTTTTCATTGATTTCCGTTACTGCTCTGCTTCGCTTTCCACGATCCAACTCGCGATCCTCGTCGACCGCGTCGGAAAACAGCGGCAGCGTACCCGAACCTCGTTTCACGCCAATGCGCCGTCGGCGAGCTCGAACGAACGCGAAAACCGAGCAAAACATGGCGAACACCACCACAACCGTCAGCACAACGACGACGTACAGCGGCTGTCCTAGAATCGGAGTCTTGGACGCGAAGACACTCGCTCCGCGGAAGATGACATCAGATCGTCGCCGAAGATTAACTAACTCGAACAACGATTATATCGATGATCAGAGCTACGCATCAGATCTCTCACAGGTTTCAGCTGAGTAGCTGTGAAGTGGCTGAGGCGCTGCTCAGAAACCAGCAGTGAATGATTTTCTGAAGGAAGGGTGACAATATTTGGAGAGTAGAAATGTGTGACGTAATTAATGAGGAGCCTCGTGGGGTCCATCTGTCGGGCGAAATTACCAAAATGGACCTGCAAAGTGCCGTGCGGTGAGATAGGGACACGGAGGCATCAAGACAATGTGTTATTAGGAGCAGCGTCGGCGTCAAGCTGAATGACAGATTTACCCTCTTTATCGTTTTCCTTTTTCCCCCTCCTTTCGCTTTCAAGTTTCGGTACGTTACAAAATTATGATTGCTCGTTTGATTGTACTTATTTTTTTTATACAATTTGCCCATTTGTTGTCTCCTTTTAATCATTATTGAAAAACATGCATAGTATAGTAGTAACACATCCAATTATCTCTCTCTCTCTGTATATATTATACATACGTTAAAGCAATACTCCAAAGTATTTTTAAAGTGTTCATCGAATAAACAGTCACCATCAAATTCACAACTCGCAAGCTCGTTTTTAGTGCACGCATCCTAACTCTATTCATTACATCTCCGCATGAAGTAATTGAAGCAAAGAAATTGTAGATTATTATACACTGTATTAATGCATGTATAAAAACTCCCCACAATATTGATGAGAGGAAGGTTAACAAGAATACCCCACAACTAGAATTATATTATTAAATGCATATTTCACCGAAACTCATATAAAGTAGCAAAATATTTACTCGAGAAAATTGCACGTCGATAGGAGGAACGGTCAACAATTAACAAATAGCAATCAAATGATTACTATTATACCCCCGCCAGTCCAAAACCCTCTGTCAAAATCCCACGAAAACAGCACAAGGCAGAGAGATGCTACGAAATGGCTTGGCGCGGTTCGCTTACCAGATCTCTCAGCTCCGCCGCTAGGGTTTCAACCTACCTCGTCGCAGCGTCTCTCCGGCGCGGGACGCCTCCGTCCTCCTCGAGTCACCACCCAGCGCCTCTCACTCTCCAACCACAGGTCCGTAATCTCTGCCGCGTTTTGTAACTGAGCTCTGATTGGCAGCATCTATTTACTCCAGTAAACATGTTCGTTTGACGAAATCGAAGCATTGTGTGGATTCATTTTCGTCTTCAACGGTACGACAATTCAGGTCGTTGGCGCAACTTGGATGTGTTCAGTCACTATTGCCGCTGCACAACATTGCGGCTGGGTCATGGCCGACCTCTCACCTGGCGAATAACTTGCGCGCCTGCTGCGAGCTGTCCCACGGTACCCGTACTTGTCAAGATCGCTAGTATTTTCTTTGTGGTTCGTGTTATTGTGGTTCTGATGCTATATGCCCTGAGAAAAGTTTGTGTTAATGTGTGTATGTCTATGCATATGGTACTTTCTCTCAATGATTCTGCTAATTGGAGTGGCGCATGCAGTGATTTGAAGGATAAAAGAAAATTGTTGCTTTGCGATCTTTGTTGAAATGTGCTGTGGTCATGTTGTGGTTACTGGGATTGTTAGGGGGTACTAAGAAGTAGCTTCATGTTTTTGGGAGCCACTGATATGTTTTTTTCAGGACCATCTTGCTCTAGTTAAACACAGAAAATGTTCATATAGATGATGATATGTGCTCACTTGTCATTACAAATGTGGGCTTTCGAATTTGCCAATCCCCACCTTTCTATATATCTTTAGAAGAACAGAAATTTCATGATCTGCAACAAATAACTTTGGCAATTGGCATACGTAAGGAAGTAGACAGAACCAACGGACATGTTTTCATTCGACACTCTCATGATATTGCTTGCCTGGATAAAACCTGTCCTAACTGGGAGAGTGTCAATTCTCAGACTTATGCCTTGCAAATATGTTCATGTACTTCAAGTAATCGTGTGCCGTTTTCTCCGTTCTCCATTTGCAGGTACTTGAACATAATTGTGGATCAGCACATGTGGTGCGCAAAAAGTCCGAATTGGATCTTGCAGGGAACCTTTCCCATTGAGGAAGAAAACAGAAAAAAAAGATCAATAGATACGAGACATTCTTGTTACTACTAGCATTTAATTCATTAGGATTACGTCAATACCGATTTGAATGCTACACATTCTGACTACATTCAACGTAATTAGAATTCTGTCTTTCCTAATTGCTTCGGCATTTCGTGTGAGAAATGAATTGACCCGTAGGAAAAGCGAAGGCTAGATGAGTTGGTCCTCCCTTTGAGATGCTATACCGTGTAGGACATGAAACTTTCTAACACATATCCCAATCGAAACTGAGTCGTAAAAGAACATTTGATCTGAAAAAAAAATACTCATTCCATTTATATCTAGATCGAAAGGCAAAAAGCAAACACATCCGTGAGGTGCTGCCCATATATGCTCATATCCCTACCTATATGCAGTTTCGACCAGTCGATAGATTCTCAGTTCAATAATTTACTTCAAGAAACTAGTAAGCAGGGACCAAATGGGCTTTCTTGGATTTCTTTTTCACATGTAACGTGAGAACATCACTTCAAAAGGCACAAAGGAAAATGGCAGGAACCCCAACATAGATACTCTTGTTGTAAGAAAATCCATAGGAATGAATTGATTAAGATACCCACAAATATTTTCTTTCTTTACTACTTTTTAGCACCATTATTGCTAGGTATCTAAACCCCACCACTTTGCAAGAAAGTAGCAGAACTAAACAGCAAGACGACGTAAACAGTGCAACCGACTGGTCCTCGCTCTTTAACATCAATTTTCCCCCCACGTCAAAGCTTACTATTATATTACAGACGCCTCTTTACTTGGTCATATAATGCCTACCTTTTAACTAATTTAAGGAACTAGCACAGATAAAAAGTTAACATGGCTATCCCACAGATAAGGATGAGAAGATTCTGAGTGGAGGAATCTAACCTTGATTGAGGCAAACATCAAAGGGATGACGAAAGCAGTAGTCCCATGGGAGAACCAAGCATCGCTTTGTGGGGACAGCAAAGGCTGCATTACGTCGGCCTTAACTCATCCCATCCCTTTTAATCGTCGAAGAACTATCAGTGTTTGACAACATTCCACAAACCGAAAAAGAATCGACAGTTCACTACAACATGCAAAACGAAAACAACAACGATAAAGGAAGATTAATACCAGAGAATCCGTCGGCCGTGTGGTTGAATCTGAGCCTGGGAGGGAATGGATCACAAGCAATCAAGGAAGCAGAGGTGCACATGAGGCCCACTTCGACGAAAGTCTTCTCTTGCAACTTCTGCATGAGGAAGTTCTACAGCTCACAAGCTTTGGGAGGTCATCAGAATGCTCACAAAAGGGAAAGAGGAGCAGCAAGAAATTACCAGTCCCAGAAAGTGATGACAATGGTGGCACAGCCCATACATACCACCACCATGTACAGGTCACTTGGGGTTCAAGCCCATTCGCTCGGTGTGCATAAACCGCCCAACAGAGACGTAAACAGCTCTACAATGGGAAGATCTCATGAGGCCAATTCAAGGCTTGCAATACCGTGGAAGCCTGATGGAACAGAAGAATCAAAACTGCAATCGCAGGTTGCAAACACGCTGGACTTGAATCTGAAGCTGTAGCTAGTTTGTATGTCCTCTGTTCGCCAGTGGGAACTTTATCATCTGTAACTCTCATACTTACATGAAAATTGTGAATAAGACAAGTATCATATAGCTGCTAAAACAGAGAGGAAGTCAATCTGGAGAATCCAAAGTATTGCATGGGTGTTCAAGTTGTGTTGTAGAGAGACCATACAAGAATCAGGATGAACTCAGCTTCAACTTCTATAAAATGCACTTATACATCACAAGTGTGTTACAATATTTATTCAGTATAAGATGAATCAAAGTAATCTGAACTTCAACCATGAGTATCCTTAAGGGCACGAACTTCTGTAAGATCTCTTCAGGTACAAGCACAACCAACGTGACATGCATTACAAAATCTCTTGGCCAATTATTCTGTCTATATTTGGGCACCTCTATATAAGTTTCAGCGACGTGAAGCCTCAAATATGTAGAAGGGATTTCTGATGGTGGATCCAATGATGCAACACGGGAAAACTGTTTCAAGAACACGGCCTTTTCATCAGTATTAGGGGAAAGAAGTTTGAACTTAGGTCAGTTAATTAAGCATGCACTTTTTGCACGTGAAAGGGAAAATTATCGATACCTCATGTTTCATATATTTTTGTGTAACTGCCTTTGCAGATTTCCCTTGTCTGAGCAGGAGATAGTGGAGTCTCAGGACGCAATCTTTCAATTCGTGGGGTGCATAACCTGTATGGTGTTGTAGTACAAGGCTCTGCAATAGGTGCGGGACAGTTTTATAAGCGGAGAATGGTATTAACACACGGTCAAATACTGTGGGAACGCTCAGGCTCAAGTGCATAATATCCATTTATAGAGAAATGAATTTTGGACATTATGTCAACAGAAGTTTTAAGAAAAGGATGTGTTTACCCATGGATGGACTTTCGGCTTGATAATCAATCTTGAAAGAAAGATAACTGATGCAGCGACTAATGAAGGAAGGTAGCTGACACAAGTGTAGTCCAATAAGCTCATCTCACCCAGGTAAGAGCATAAATTATCAAATTTGGGACCTGAGAACTGAAAAAAAAATGGTTAGCCTTAGAAAGAAACGTAAATACGACAACACATTTGTAATCATGAGAAAGGGGTTTGAAATGCTATGCATACCACACGCTTATCTTGGGCCGGCTTGGAGAAAACTCTGTAGATAAACAAAAACCATACATCACATTTAATATCTGTGGAAATCAGCTTTCGCGAAGCAGTAAAAGAATGGGAAGAGAACTGTTAACTATCTAATATCTAACCTAAGGAAGCTTTTAACCGTGGGATTTCCCATGTCAAACTCCAAAATCTTGAGAACCTCTTTTTCCACGCGCAAAACCTGAAATCATTCACCATCATAGAATGTCCAGTTGTGTGCTTATAGCGGAAAAAAAAAATATAGCCAGATCTAACAAACCTCTTCTTTAGTGCACGAGTTGTCTGTAAGGTAACATAATTCTTCAACGTGCGGCGGAGTAACTTCTACATTTTTACTGCAATTGGCTAACGTATAAGAAATCATAACAAGAAGGCTGTGATGCAGTTACACAGAGATACTGCGTGCTTACGATGCAACTAGGATGCAGCCAATACTGATAAGCTGAAGCTTTTTCCTGGTAACCTCGTGCACCGAGAGGTATCTATCAATGTAATTCACAGTGAGATACAAGGTTTCAGATGAGAATTTGCACTCTTCTATAACCTCCACCACCCAGTCAACAAGGATTTCTCGCATCGCCGGCTTTACATCGTTCTGAATCATCTCCATGTAACGAATTGGTCTTATTTTCACATCCACCTAATATCATAAATCGTAAGGTCGGGATTCGGGAACATTTCATAGTTTCATCTTAACAATCTAGAATGATCGGAGAAGAAGTATATACCAAACGAAACAAAAGAAAAATAGGAAAAACAAAAAGGAAAGTTACCTCCAAAGAACGCATATGCTGACAGATCAAAGAAGCACCTCTCGATTTCCGCGGCTCATCAGCTACAGGAGAGACCATCACCTCTCGCTCCACCGCCTTCCTCTCTGTTTTGGCTTCGATCTGCTTCCTTTTCCGCTTTCTGCCAGTTCCGGCGGATCCATTCCCATTCAGCGTTAGATTACTGAGGTCGGTGAGCACAGCATGCTTTTCAACCGCCTCGGTTACCGATTCACTTGGCCGCTTCCGAGGAGCATTTCTACCTCCGCCGCGTACACTGCTCTGCTCCTCAGCCATTTATCGCCTATGGTTAGGGTTCTGCTGATGGGAAGTAACTCAGCTCCGAAGGAACAAAAAAGGCGGTATTTCTATCTGTGCAGAAAAAATTAGGTGTGACCTTTCTTTGCGGCTTTTAGATATATGATGCTGGCGATCTTGAGCGAGGGAGGGAGGTGCGTAAAATGCCGCCACTTTTCACAAATTTCGAAAAGCCAAAAAGAAAAAGATAATTACTTTTACCGCCTCTTTTTTTGGGCTGGGTCGAGATGGATAAGTGCGAGGCCCATAGTTATAACAGTAGTTGGGCTTTGAATGGAATGGGTAATATTGCAAATCAAACTATTTTTTTCCCCATTCGATATGAGAGTTTACGTTTACGATTCCATTAAGAAGAGCAGCACAAATTTAATCGTTCCATCGACAAATAACAACAAAGCTGTTAGTTCATAACAAGTAAGCAGCGGCTCTAATCAAATAGTACACAACACTATGAACGTCTGTTTCTTTCTCAGTTCTTCTCCGTACAGAAGCTCAACCCCGGTAATATCTTTCGCATAAATACGAATAAAGAAAACGATTATAAAATGTCTATACCATGAATATAACTCAGAACTATTCTGCTTATATTCGAACTAATGGGGGACTGGCGTGCGAGTTGCACAATTCTATGTAGTTGTAATCTCTTCCACTGCATGGTTTTACTTACGCCTTCCTTTTCTTGATTTCTGAGGTGGAACTGAGTCCACCGTCGAGTTTGGGTCGAGAATACCGTTGTTTGTGCCTTCCTTAGTTCCATCCGGCATTCTTCCCTTGTGTCGAAGGGACCATCTTGCATTTCCGAACCATTTACAAACCTGCCAAGAAAAAATTATTGTTCGGGCGGAGAGAATTTATTACATCGCGAGATGAGTTTTCCCGACCACACTGAAAGTAGAGAACTAAAATCAGGTCAAGGGTTTCTGTAACTACCTGGCGAGCTGTTATCCCTAGTTCTATCGCCAGATTGTCCCTCACGGATTTTTCGGGGTTTTGGTTTTCTTTGAAGGCTTCACATAGTCGCTGCAACATCACAAATGGATCATAAATTATATTCGTCTAGATGAAATTATCAAACTTGCCCAATCAATGAATACCTTCTTGGCTGCTTCTCCAATCGACATTGATCCTTTAGTAGTACTTGTACTCGCAGAATCAACATTGTACTGCTTGTTTTTTCTCGGGGTTTCACCTTGGGAGTCTACATTAGTCAATGGAGTTCTGCAAGTAGATGCATCATTTTTGTCCTGCTTCATCCGCCTCCTCTTTCGAGAGGTGCCATCTACCAAGAAGACCCACGAGGTTCTTGTGCCTTACTTTGCCAATGGCTTCAACTTCGACCTTAAATTCCTTCTCTGCCTGCACCTGTTTGTTACCAATATGAGATATGACATGAGCTAAAGACAGTCGCTCTTATGAGACCCTACTGATGATGAATTGCAAAAAGAAAACAATAAGAAACAGAGATCTTCCATTTACTTCTTTTCTTTACGTAAGTCTTCTTTTCAGATCTGAGCAGAATTGATTCTTTCCGTTACTTCAAGAATTTCTACCAAACTCTATATAAATTGGTGATCGCAGACAAAAAAAATGGATCAATATATTAACAATACAAACAAGAGCAATTAAATGCAGTAGAAAAACCCAAAGAACAATGACATGAGATCTGATTCACAAAAAATGCACCAGATAAAATCCAGATAACGTTCATAATCTTTTAATGTCATAAACATTTTTGAGAATTCTCAGAGGACTTACTTGTTGTTCAATAGATTTTTCACGGCAACAACGGAACCATCGTTCAGAACACCTCGATATACAATTCCGTAACCTCCTTCTCCAATCACGTTATCGAGCGAAAATTGATTAGTCGCAGTTTCGAGCTCCTTTATGCAGTACCACCGCCCCAACCATAGTTCCCCCAACCCTCGGTGGTGGAAGCAGATGGTGCTGAAGATGAATCACTCCGACCAGTGCTAGACTCGTTGCTCGTTGAACTCCCTTTTTTACTTTCTGACTCGATCTCCACTCCTCTGGAAACATCACCTGGAAATGTAAAGAAGAACACAATAGCGATATATCAACTATTTGAAGTACATTGTTAGCATAACTCGGTTCATTGAAACAGAATACTGGACTAACCACGGCCATCAATATAGATAATAAAAACTGTAAGCTATCGAATTCCTTAAACATTAAGGTTATCATCTCGGTCATTTTAAGTTACACCAAACGCAGAAGGAACTTAGTTTTTACGCTAAAAAACAAACATCCGATTACCGCAATGCAATTTTCCATTGATTTCCGTTGCTGCTCTGCTTCGCTTTCCACGATCTAACTGGCGATCCTCGTCGACCGCGTCGGAAAACAGCGGCAGCGTACCCGAACCTCGTCTCGCGCCAATGCGCCGTCGGCGAGCTCGAACGAACGCGAAAACCGAGCAAAACATGGCGAACACCACCACAACCGTCAGCACAACGACGACGTACAGCGGCTGTCCTAGAATCGGAGTCTTGGACGCGAAGACACTCGCTCCGGCGGAAGATGACATCAGATCGTCGCCTGAAGATTAACTAACTCGAACAACGATTATATCGATGATCAGAGCTACGGCATCAGATCTCTCACAGGTTTCAGCTGAGTAGCTGTGAAGTGGCTGAGGCGCTGCTCAGAAACCAGCAGTGAATGAATTTTCTGAAGGAAGGGTGACAATATTTGGAGAGTAGAAATGTGTGACGTAATTAATGAGGAGCCTCGTGGGGTCCATCTGTCGGGCGAAATTACCAAAATGGACCTGCAAAGTGCCGTGCGGTGAGATAGGGACACGGAGGCATCAAGACAATGTGTTATTAGGAGCAGCGTCGGCGTCAAGCTGAATGACAGATTTACCCTCTTTATCGTTTTCCTTTTTCCCCCTCCTTTCGCTTTCAAGTTTCGGTACGTTACAAAATTATGATTGCTCGTTTGATTGTACTTATTTTTTTTATACAATTTGCCCATTTGTTGTCTCCTTTTAATCATTATTGAAAAACATGCATAGTATAGTAGTAACACATCCAATTATCTCTCTCTCTCTGTATATAATATATACATACGTTAAAGTAATACTCCAAAGTATTTTTAAAGTGTTCATCGAATAAACAGTCACCATCAAATTCACAACTCGCAAGCTCGTTTTTAGTGCACGCATCCTAACTCTATTCATTACATCTCCGCATGAAGTAATTGAAGCAAAGAAATTGTAGATTATTATATCACTGTATTAATGCATGTATAAAAACTCCCCACAATATTGATGAGAGGAAGGTTAACAGAATACCCCACAACTAGAATTTATTATTAAATGCATATTTCACCGAAACTCATATAAAGTAGCAAAATATTTACTCGAGAAAATTGCACGTCGATAGGAGGAACGGTCAACAATTAACAAATAGCAATCAAATGATTAATTATTTACCCCCGCCAGTCCAAACCCCTCTGTCAAAATCCCACGAAAACAGCACAAGGCAGAGAGATGCTACGAAATGGCTTGGCGCGGTTCGCTTACCAGATCTCTCAGCTCCGCCGCTAGGGTTTCAACCTTACCCGCAGCGTCTCTCCGGCGCGGGACTCCTCCGTCCTCCTCGATTCACCACCCAGCGCCTCTCACTCTCCAACCACAGGTCCGTAATCTCTGCCGCGTTTTGTAACTGAGCTCTGATTGGCAGCATCTATTTACTCCAGTAAACATGTTCGTTTGACGAAATCGAAGCATTGTGTGGATTCATTTTCGTCTTCAATGGTACGACAATTCAGGTCGTTGGGGCAACTTGGATGTGTTCAGTCACTGTTGGCGCCGCTGCACAACATTGCGGCTGGGTCATGGCTGACCTCTCACCTGGCGAATAACTTGCGCGCCTGCTGCGAGCTGTCCCACGGTACCCGTACTTGTTGAGATCGCTAGTATTTTCTTTGCGAGTGTGCTTGCGTTTATTGTGGTTCTGATGCTGCATGCCCTGGGGAAAGTTTGTGTTTATGTGTGCATCTCTATGCATGTGGTACTTTCTCTCAATGATTCTGCTAATTGGAATGGCGCATGCAGTGATTTGAAGGATAAAAGAAAATTGTTGCTTTGCGATCTTTATTGAAATGTGATGTGGTCATATTGTGGTTACCTACTGGGATTGTTAGGGAGGTACTAAGAAGTAGCTTCATGTTTTTGGGAGCCACTGATATGTTTTTTTCAGGACCATCTTGCTCTAGTTAAACACAGAAAATGTTCATATAGATGATGATATGTGCTCACTTGTCATTACAAATGTGGGCTTTCGAATTTGCCATCCCCTTTCTATATATCTTTAGAAGAACAGAAATTCATGATCCGCAACAAATAACTTTGGCAATTGGCATACGTAGGGAAGTAGACAGAACCAACGGACATTTTTCATTCGACACTCTCATGATATTGCTTGCCTGGATAAAACCTGTCCTAACTGGGAGAGTGTCAATTCTCAGACTTATGCCTTGCAAATATGTTCATGTACTTCAAGTAATCGTGTGCCGTTTTCTCCATTCTCCATTTGCAGGTGCTTGAACATAATTGTGGATCAGCACATGTGGTGCACAAAAAAGTCCGAATTGGATCTTGCAGGGAACCTTTCCCATTGAGGAAGAAAACAGAAAAAAATAGATCAATAGATACGAGACTCTTGTTACTACTAGCATTTTAATTCATTAGGATTACGTCAATACCGATTTGAATTAGCATTTTAATTTACTAGCATTCTGACTACATTCAACGCTAATTAGAATTCTGTCTTTCCTAATTGCTTCGGCAATTTCGTGTGAGGAAATGAATTGACCCGTAGGGAAAAGCGAAGGCTAGATGAGTTGGTCCTCCCTTTGAGATGCTATACCGTGTAGGACATGAAACTTTCTAACACATATCCCAATCGAAACTGAGTCGTAAAGAACATTTGATCTGAAAAAAAAATACTCATTCCATTTATATCTAGATCGAAAGGCAAAAAGCAAACACATCCGTGAGGTGCTGCCCATATATGCTCATATCCCTACCTATATGCAGTTTCGACCAGTCGATAGATTCTCAGTTCAATAATTTACTTCAAGAAACTAGTAAGCAGGGACCAAATGGGCTTTCTTGGATTTCTTTTTCACATGTAACGTGAGAACATCACTTCAAAAGGCACAAAGGAAAATGGCAGGAACCCCAACATAGATACTCTTGTTGTAAGAAAATCCATAGGAATGAATTGATTAAGATACCCACAAATATTTTCTTTCTTTACTACTTTTTAGCACCATTATTGCTAGGTATCTAAACCCCACCACTTTGCAAGAAAGTAACAGAACTAAACAGCAAGACGACGTAAACAGTGCAACCAACTGGTCTTCGCTCTTCAACATAAATTTTCCCCCCACGTCAAAGCTTACTATTATATTACAGACGCCTCTTTACTTGGTCATATAATGCCTACCTTTTAACTAATTTAATGAACTAGCACAGATAAAAAGTTAACATGGCTATCCCACAGATAAGGATGAGAAGGATGAGAAGATTCTGAGTGGAGGAATCTAACCTTGATTGAGGCAAAACATCAAAGGATGACGAAAGCAGTCGTCCCATGGGAGAACCTAGCATCGCTTTGTGGGGACAGCAAAGGATGCATTACGTCGGCCTTAACTCATCCCATCCCTTTTAATAGTCGAAGAACTATCAGTGTTTGGCAACATTTCACAAACCGAAAAAGAATCGACAGTTCACTATAACATGCAAAACGAAAACAACAACGATAAAGGAAGATTAATACCAGAGAATCCGTCGGCCGTGTGGTTGAATCTGAGCCTGGGAGGGAATGGATCACAAGCAATCAAGGAAGCAGAGGTGCACATGAGGCCCACTTCGACGAAAGTCTTCTCTTGCAACTTCTGCATGAGGAAGTTCTACAGCTCACAAGCTTTGGGAGGTCATCAGAATGCTCACAAAAGGGAAAGAGGAGCAGCAAGAAATTACCAGTCCCAGAAAGTGATGACAATGGTGGCACAGCCCATACATACCACCACCATGTACAGGTCACTTGGGGTTCAAGCCCATTCGCTCGTGCATAAACCGCCCAACAGAGACGTAAACAGCTCTACAATGGGAAGATCTCATGAGGCCAATTCAAGGCTTGCAATACCATGGAAGCCTGATGGAACAGAAGAATCAAAACTGCAATCGCAGGTTGCAAACACGCTGGACTTGAATCTGAAGCTGTAGCTAGTTTGTATGTCCTCTGTTCGCCAGTGGGGAACTTTATCATCTGTAACTCTCATACTTACATGAAAATTGTGAATAAGACAAGTATCATATTGCTGCTAAAACAGAGAGGAAGTCAATCTGGAGAATCCAAAGTATTGCATGGGTGTTCAAGTTGTGTTGTAGAGAGACCATACAAGAATCAGGATGAACTCAGCTTCAACTTCTATAAAATGCACTTATACATCACAAGTGTGTTACAATATTTATTCAGTATAAGATGAATCAAAGTAATCTGAACTTCAACCATGAGTATCCTTAAGGGCACGAACTTCTGTAAGATCTCTTCAGGTACAAGCACAACCAACGTGACATGCATTACAAAATCTCTTGGCCAATTATTCTGTCTATATTTGGGCACCTCTATATAAGTTTCAGCGACGTGAAGCCTCAAAATATGTAGAAGGGATTTCTGATGGTGGATCCAATGATGCAACACGGGAAAACTGTTTCAAGAACACGGCCTTTTCATCAGTATTAGGGGAAAGAAGTTTGAACTTAGGTCAGTTAATTAAGCATGCACTTTTTGCACGTGAAAGGGAAAATTATCGATACCTCATGTTTCATATATTTTTGTGTAACTGCCTTTGCAGATTTCCCTTGTCTGAGCAGGAGATAGTGGAGTCTCAGGACGCAATCTTTCAATTCGTGGGGTGCATAACCTGTATGGTGTTGTAGTACAAGGCTCTGCAATAGGTGCGGGACAGTTTTATAAGCGGAGAATGGTATTAACACACGGTCAAATACTGTGGGAACGCTCAGGCTCAAGTGCATAATATCCATTTATAGAGAAATGAATTTGGACATTATGTCAACAGAAGTTTTAAGAAAAGGATGTGTTTACCCATGGATGGACTTTCGGCTTGATAATCAATCTTGAAAGAAAGATAACTGATGCAGCGACTAATGAAGGAAGGTAGCTGACACAAGTGTAGTCCAATAAGCTCATCTCACCCAGGTAAGAGCATAAATTATCAAATTTGGGACCTGAGAACTGAAAAAAAAATGGTTAGCCTTAGAAAGAAACGTAAATACGACAACACATTTGTAATCATGAGAAAGGGGTTTGAAATGCTATGCATACCACACGCTTATCTTGGGCCGGCTTGGAGAAAACTCTGTAGATAAACAAAAACCATACATCACATTTAATATCTGTGGAAAATCAGCTTTCGCGAAGCAGTAAAAGAATGGGAAAGAGAACTGTTAACTATCTAATATCTAACCTAAGGAAGCTTTTAACCGTGGGATTTCCCATGTCAAACTCCAAAATCTTGAGAACCTCTTTTTCCACGCGCAAAACCTGAAATCATTCACCATCATAGAATGTCCAGTTGTGTGCTTATAGCGGAAAAAAAAAATATGTAGCCAGATCTAACAAACCTCTTCTTTAGTGCACGAGTTGTCTGTAAGGTAACATAATTCTTCAACGTGCGGCGGAGTAACTTCTACATTTTTACTGCAATTGGCTAACGTATAAGAAATCATAACAAGAAGGCTGTGATGCAGTTACACAGAGATACTGCGTGCTTACGATGCAACTAGGATGCAGCCAATACTGATAAGCTGAAGCTTTTTCCTGGTAACCTCGTGCACCGAGAGGTATCTATCAATGTAATTCACAGTGAGATACAAGGTTTCAGATGAGAATTTGCACTCTTCTATAACCTCCACCACCCAGTCAACAAGGATTTCTCGCATCGCCGGCTTTACATCGTTCTGAATCATCTCCATGTAACGAATTGGTCTTATTTTCACATCCACCTAATATCATAAATCATAAGGTCGGGATTTAGGAACATTTCATAGTTTCATCTTAACAATCTAGAATGATCGGAGAAGAAGTATATACCAAACGAAACAAAAGAAAAATAGGAAAAACAAAAAGGAAAGTTACCTCCAAAGAACGCATATGCTGACAGATCAAAGAAGCACCTCTCGATTTCCGCGGCTCATCAGCTACAGGAGAGACCATCACCTCTCGCTCCACCGCCTTCCTCTCTGTTTTGGCTTCGATCTGCTTCCTTTTCCGCTTTCTGCCAGTTCCGGCGGATCCATTCCCATTCAGCGTTAGATTACTGAGGTCGGTGAGCACAGCATGCTTTTCAACCGCCTCGGTTACCGACTCACTTGGCCGCTTCCGACGAGCATTTCTACCTCCGCCGCGTACACTGCTCTGCTCCTCAGCCATTTATCGCCTACGGTTAGGGTTCTGCTGATGGGAAGTAACTCAGCTCCGAAGGAACAAAAAAGGCGGTATTTCTATCTGTGCAGAAAAAATTAGGTGTGACCTTTCTTTGCGGCTTTTAGATATATGATGCTGGCGATCTTGAGCGAGGGAGGGAGGTGCGTAAAATGCCGCCACTTTTCACAAATTTCGAAAAGCCAAAAAGAAAAAAGATAATTACTTTTACCGCCTCTTTTTTGGGCTGGGTCGAGATGGATAAGTGCGAGGCCCATAGTTATAACAGTTAGTTGGGCTTTGAATGGAATGGGTAATATTGCAAAATCGAACTATTTTTTTCCCCATTCGATATGAGAGTTTACGTTTACGATTCCGTTAAGAAGAGCAGCACAAATTTAATCGTTCCATTGACAAATAACAACGAAGCTGTTGTTAGTTCATACAACTAAGCAGCGGCTCTAATCAAACAGTCACAACACTACGAACGTCTGTTTCTTTCTCTGTTCTTCTCCGTACAGAAGCTCAAACCCCGGTAATATCTTTCGCATAAATACGAATAAAGAAAACGATTATAAAATGTCTATACCATGAATATAACTCAGAACTATTCTGCTTATATTCGAACTAATGGGGGACTGGCGTGCGAGTTGCACAATTCTATGTAGTTGTAATCTCTTCCACTGCATGGTTTTACTTACGCCTTCCTTTTCTTGATTTCTGAGGTGGAACTGAGTCCACCGTCGAGTTTGGGTCGAGAATACCGTTGTTTGTGCCTTCCTTAGTTCCATCCGGCATTCTTCCCTTGTGTCGAAGGGACCATCTTGCATTTCCGAACCATTTACAAACCTGCCAAGAAAAAATTAGTGTTCGGGCGGACAGAATTTATTACATCGCGAGATGAGTTTTCCCGACCACACTGAAAGTAGAGAACTAAAATCAGGTCAAGGGTTTCTGTAACTACCTGGCGAGCTGTTATCCCTAGTTCTATCGCCAGATTGTCCCTCACGGATTTTTCGGGGTTTTGGTTTTCTTTGAAGGCTTCACATAGTCGCTGCAACATCACAAATGGATCATAAATTATATTCGTCTTGATGAAATTATCAAACTTGCCCAATCAATGAATACCTTCTTGGCTGCTTCTCCAATCGACATTGATCCTTTAGTAGTACTTGTACTCGCAGAATCAACATTGTACTGCTTGTTTTTTCTCGGGGTTTCACCTTGGGAGTCTACATTAGTCAATGGAGTTCTGCAAGTAGATGCATCATTTTTGTCCTGCTTCATCCGCCTCCTCTTTCGAGAGGTGCCATCTTCAAAATCCTCATCACTTGAATCAGAAGATTGGTTGCCAAATGTTTCCTTGAGACAATAAGAGTGAAAATAACCACGAAAGCAATATATTGATGCATGCATAACTTAGTAACACATATCAGAAACTGAAACTTTTCAAGAAACAATCCATGCGACAACCTAATGGGAATTAAACTATAGCATAAAAAAACTCAACTCACATCGTTTAATTTCTTGTAGTCCAACCGTTCGACATGCCTCTTAGCAGTCACTGGCTCCCCAATGGTCTCCACAAGGTACGAAAGTTCTTTTTGTAACGATATCTTGCCTGACGAAAGTGAAACGTTACCTTTATCTTCTCCAACCACAGCGGCATCATCAAGTAAAGCACCGAGGTCCTCAGAATCAGAGGTAAAATCAGAACTCGATCTATCTGCCTTACTATGCACATCTTGATCTGGTTCCGAGAGATCAAAATCATCATCCTCTGAATCATCAGAAGGCAGCATTACATTGTTTTCATCATTAGTGGGAGGAGCCAAGTCGTTTAATGCAGAGACGTAGCCAGAATCATCAGAACTAGATGAATCTTCTTGTTCCATCTTCTCCACGTTTGGACTTTCGGGGTCGAAATCTTCATCTTCAGAATCATCGGACGAAGATCCCAATCCATCGCTGGGGTTATTTCCATTGGCAGCCTCGGGAAAGATTTTCTGCGATGTGATGAACAAAAAAGGAAGCTCCATCAGAGACAATATTAATCGATCTTTCATCGAGGTTCATTTGCTTCATAAATGGTATAATGCTACCTAATAAACTGGGAATAAAATAGTGAATTTTAACATATCCTTGCAATGTTAAGTGGAGGATTTGTAATATGGGTTACTGATTTCTAGTAATAGCATATTGGCCAGAGCTATACACATCTATGTAAGCATAGTCACACCTCCCAACTGTCAAGATAGGACAGTTTTGTTCCCTGGAAATCCTCGACCATCTCAATGCAGTCTGCTTTGCAATCACATCCAGGACAACGCCACTCATTATCACCCTGGGGAACTGTATGCATCATAACAAAAATGAACATTATTAGACAGATTTAACTATAGAGAGCCGATAAGATAACAAAACAATTATACGAAGGGTGTATAATTTACTGTCTTGTTTTGGTAAAGGTGGCTGTAAGCAATACTGGTGAAATCCACGTTCACATGGTCCATCACAAAGGACGATGTCATTGTCAAGTGTCACATCCTTGCAGCCACATTTCGCGCAAAAAATCTGCAACGGACAAAAAAGAAAAGATTGCTCAAAATTATTCTAAACCAGATCGCGTGGTCTTAAGCTCAAAAAAATAAAAGATACAAATTGACGAGAAAACAGGAACATGGTTTATACATCTTCACTGTCAATCTCTCCTTCATCACCAAACAGAGCTTCTGGAATCTTTCCAAAAGACACTGATTTATCCAGTTCCTGAAATAACGCTCTTATCTTTAACTTGTACCGTAAGATATGAGATCTTGCCTGCTGTAGCTCCTTCTCTGGCTTTAGCTTTTCCAAGCTGCAAAAATGTGGAAAAAATTAACTGCTAAAAAAATTTATCACGCGCCTACTTTTTGTGTAGCATTGATGCATGACTCTCTATTCCAAGAAACAAGACAAAGCTCATTGATAAAGAAAACTGACCTTTGCCCTTTCCAACCTTCAGCAGTATATGCATCAATCAAACTTTGCTCGTACTTTATCCGGTGCAATAGATACCTAAGATGTGATCTTGTCCGCGAGAACTCATGAGATGCAGTTTTCTTCTTAATCTTTTTATTCTTTCCACTCCTCTTCTTTTCAGCTACCACCCTCCCTTCTTTCACAGTCACACTGGGTTCAGGGTCCTTGGGTGTATCTCGTGATTTCGGACGCAAAGTCCATGAACTACGCACTTGACATTTAGGTTTAACTCCTCTCTTTTTTGGTAGTGCAGTAAGAGAACCATCATCGACATGATTCTGTTCTACATTTTCATTAAGCAGAGTATTGTTAACGAGCACCTCTTTTTGGCCCACTGAGTCCGTTGTCAACCTCTCGGAATCCACTTTATGGTCATCTGTAGTTAAATGTTCGTAATTCTGATTTCGATCAGCATTTTCAGGAGGCTTCGTATCTGTGCTATCCATTTATCCCCTTGTAAGCCTCCGTCGCGTTAATTAACCAAGAAAAAAAGTACTCGATCCACTCACCACCTCTGAATCAACTTCATAAGTAAACCACTAGGAATCCAACAATAAACACATTAAAACACCTGCCAACCCTAGAGCTAAGTTACCAGTTCTAACTCAAGCTCAAACACTTGCGTCTCACGCAGGAAAAGAATAACGACAATCCAAAAATTACAAAGTAAAATTGGTACAAGCTTTATCCATGCATTCCTCAAATCTCAAGGATCCAAAGATCTCGAACCACAGACGAGGTACTGAAGAATACAACAGCACACACGCGGACCTGCATGCCAACACAAATCCTAAGAAATTTCTCGAAAACAACACGACGCACTATTCACGAGTGCACAATACTCCACAAAACTGACTATTGCGCAAAATTAAGCTTCAAATCATGTAATAAAGTCGACAGAGCAAATAAACATCAGAAAAACCAATAAAACAGGAGCGAAAGGGCCAGAAAGTTTGCTCACCCGAAAATTCATGCCGCCGTTTTTACCTTCCAATGCCTAGCCGCCTCTCCAGCTTTATCTCTTTCACCTTTCTAATCAGCAGCTGCATCGTCAGCTGTTCCCCTCACGATTGCACAAAATCAGGTGCTAGCTTAGTATGGAATATGGATTGTATCGAAACTATTGGGCCTCAATTTCAACTGGGATCCTTGGGCTTTTCACTCTTTAATGTTATCATAGATATCATATTCAGTATAGGCCCGTTTTTCTCAGAAAGGTATGACCGACAAATATAACATTTTTTCTGAATTAAATATTTATGTTGGTGTTGTGTTGGTATGTTCTGTCGCAATGCTCGTGGGAGTGTCGGAAAAAGACAGCTCTATCAATTCTTATTGAAAAGAAAAAAGGTTGCTTCAACAGCAAGTAGTACAAAGAAAAGATGCATGTATAATTAAACTCAAACAATTATTATACAATTTAAAATCCGAGGTACAAGAAAGCATTGTTATAATATATAGTGGTACTTCAAAAAGTTCTAAAACATTTGTGTATATTGGTTTCAAGAATCAATTGGAACAAGTCAATTTGGAATTAAGTAAGAAAACTGGACATCAATCAATATAATTGGTTATTTGCCGCGCAATTAAAGAATCTGCTGCTCTATTAGTTACTAAAAAAATATAATAACACAAGTCACCCCCTTATTTTACCGTAATTACTATTCAACCCCTATGCTTGGCGCGTGTACTACGCTCCCACCATCATCTACAATTCTGATTTCTGACCACTTGGGCACTCTCTCTATCTCTCTCCACAACAACCTTTTCTACCTACGATCGAATCTTTCACTCTTCACTCCCAATAACACTCGCTGTACTCCATTTTTGTCAAACGGGGAATCACTAAGCAGCGAAAATCTCGTTCTATCTACATCAGACAAAAAGAAAATGGCAGCTGTAGCAGAATCAGCACCATTCTCGTTTTAGCTTTTGTTTTCTTTTCAGCCCTCACTCAGCAAGCCTACCTACTTACCCAAACGTACGCGTCTCTTAAGCAAGATGGAGAGGAAACAAGGCTTCTTCTCAGCTCTGAAGAGCGAAGTCGTCCGCGGCCTCTCGCCGTCGCGCTCACGCGCCAAGAGCCCAGCTCGTTGCGAGTCACCGATGTCTCGCTTCCTCCGCCGGAGGAAACCTGCCGCCCAGACGGTTGCGTACGACGACCCTTTTGCTCCCAGATCGGGCAGCTTGAGAACCGTCGTCGAAGGACCCGACCCGGACGGCGAAGAATCTTCAACGGGGGATTCGAAATGGGTCGGGTCGGGTCTGGGAAACTGGGTCAGAGGCCAATTTTCGAGGAGCCCATCTGCGGCCGTCGCCGAGGGTGGTGGTGCTAAAACGAGGTCCCACCTGAGACTGTTGCTCGGAGTCATGGGCGCTCCGCTGGCGCCGGTGCACGTCGGCGCCGACGAACCTTTGCCGCATCTTAGCGTGAAGGACACACCTATCGTACGCCGTCCCATCTTGTTCTATTATGCTTTCGCCGTTTATTTTCGTTGCTTTTGATGAATAGTCTCTTGGTATCTCAACGTAAAATGATTCCTTGCTCAACAAAATCAACGAAGGGCTTTTCGCTTTCTGCTCTGTACATGTATTCATTCCATGGAACAAAATAGATGGTATGTTTTTTTGCAGGAGACATCGTCAGCCCAATACATATTGCAGCAATTCATGGCAGCTTCTGGCGGCTTAAGCATCCAAAACTCCATCAAGAGCTCATACGCAATGGGAAAACTTCGAATGGTGGCTTCTGAGTTCGAAACAGCCACTAAGCTTGTCAAGAACAGAAACACTTGCAGATCTGCCGAGGTAGGAGGATTCGTTCTTTGGCAGATGAATCCTGGCAATTGGTACATCGAACTTTCAGTTGGAGGAAGCAAAGTCCGCGCAGGTTGCAATGGTGAACTGGTATGGAGGCACACGCCTTGGCTCGGGTCCCACACAGCCAAAGGCCCTGTTCGCCCTTTGCGCCGTGCCCTTCAGGTTTTCCTAGAGTCGTATAAATCTTCGCTGGTCAATCTAGCGCCACAATTTATGTCAGCTTACTAGTTAATCATCCCAAGTTTTAGGCGTGTTATTATGTTCTGTCACTCTTGTATTTGGCTGGCCATCTAATTATTGCTCGTATTTATGCCTGAGCTTGCATTGAATCATAGCTTGACCTTTTTGCAGGGACTTGATCGATCCAAGAACTACAGCAAGTATGTTTGCAGATGCAGTCTGCATAGGCGAGAAGAACATAAACGGAGAAGGCTGTTTCATCCTAAAGCTCGTGGCTGACCCGAAAACCTTAAAGTCGAGGAGTGAAGGGCCAGCCGAGATCATAAGGCACGTTTTGTTCGGTTACTTCAGCCAAAAAACTGGCCTTTTAGTTCAAATCGAGGATTCGCATCTTACTAGGATCCAACCCAACTGTGGGGATGCTTTCTACTGGGAAACCACCATAAGCTCGTTCTTGGACGATTACAGGCCAGTCGAAGGTGTTATGATTGCTCACTCGGGTCGATCCGTTGTGACCCTTTTTAGGTTCGGGGAAATAGCCATGAGCCACACTAAGACAAGGATGGAAGAATCTTGGACTGTTGAAGAGGTTGCCTTCAACGTGCCTGGCTTGTCCATGGATTGCTTCATTCCTCCCTCTGATTTGAGATCCGTTGTTATCAGCGAGGCTTGCGAGTTTCCTCCCCACGAGGAAAGGGGTAAATCGGTAATTTCCCATGCGGCCCATCGAGCTAAAGTTGCTGCTTTGGAGCAGGCGTAGGTTCGAATCCACCCATGGGCAGCTTCTATGGCTACTAACATAACAAGTGACAGAACGCTAGAGGTAAGCTTAGGGTGTTTCTTCTTACAGGACTATGTTAAGATTATGTTAGTTTGCTTATGTTGCGGTGAAGTGTGATTATTATTCCCCATGTTCATATCGAGCGTGGATGAGTTTTCAATTGTCATCATACTCTTGTGTAATAGATTATAGCATGTGATAGACAAAAAGTGTCCAACTAAGGAGTTGGTGAGAGCAAAGTGGAGGGTTAAGTTTCTTTTTTATCTTTCTTATTACCTTCATGTGCTTATGCTGTAATGCAATGTAATGTTATGATGCTTTGTTGTGTGTAGATGAGTTCTTTTTTTTATTGATTAATAATCTAGCTTTTTTGGCAATTGTACTGTACTGCGTATGGGAGAATCACTGCTAACATGAAGTGTCTCTCTCACTCATTACATTAACTCCACTTGGTTTTGTTTGTCTACCTTTCATTTACCATCACTTCACCTATTGATTTGCATTTATCACACCTTTATTTATGTAACATGATTGCGTCCCAAAAAGGCTAAAGTTACCCCATTTAAGAGGGGCAGAATGAGAGACTCTGAGCTTCACATTTGTGTATTGTAATAATTGAAAATGTGACGACATGATTCTTCGGTCAGTAAATGAGAAAACAACGTTCCAACCACCCTTCGACTTCGATCATTGTTTTTTTTTTTTTTTTCCTTTTTCGTTTGAATTTATTCTTTATCTCTTTTTATTAAACGAATAAACTTGCGAAAATGAATATAAAAGGTCTACGGCGACAAGTATCTGTATTCGTAATCAACATGGGCCCAAAATAGCGAGCTTTCGTTGGGAAAAGAAAAATCAACATGGGCCCAAAAACACCAAAAACACAATTGGGCTATGGACAACTGAAAGCCCATGTCTTGTAAAAATTCCGAGGGGATTTACCGATAAAATCGTCGTTCACTTACCGGCGTTTTATTTCTAAACAGTAACACAGCCATTTGAAGCACAGTATAAAATAGGAAAAAAATATCGGTGAAGCTGAGTCCAAGCTCTTCAATGGCGGAAAAATTGGCGTTACCTCTTCTCCTCCCGAACCCACCACCTCCTTCTTCAAAACCCTTCTTCCAACAACACCCACCCCACCCAAGCCACAACCCTAACCCTACGAACTTGGCTCCAATCTTGCAAGACCACCTCCCTCAACCCACCGCGCCCATCGCACCGTCCGACTCGCCGTACTATCCCAGGACACGACGTCGTATAGGAAGGCACAGAGACCCAAACAAAGGCAGGCCGTGGTCCAACCACACCCACCTCTCCCTCCAAGGCGAGCTCGCCCTCCGAACACTGTTGAACCCTGAATTCGTCGGCTCCCTCGAAGAATTAGACGGCTTGTTAGCTTACCTTTTGGAGGCGCCTAAAGAGACGGCTTATAACGACGTTTTGGGCGCGATTAAGGCTCTTGGGTACTACAAAAAGATTGACCTGGCGCTGAGCGTCTTCGACTGGGCTAGGAAGAGCGCCGGGCGTGAATTGATTAATGGGTCCCTTGTGGCCGTGGTGATCTCTTTGTTGGGTAAGGCAGGTAGGGTTTCTGACGCTGCTTCGTTGTTTCGTGGGCTGTGTAAGGACGGGTTTGGTATGGACGTTTATGCTTATACTTCGTTAATCAGCGTTTTTGCGAGTAGTGGGAGGTATAGGGAGGCTGTGATGGTTTTCGAAAAGATGGAAGATGAGGGCTGTAGGCCTACGCTGATCACCTACAATGTCGTCTTGAACGTATATGGGAAGATGGGGATGCCTTGGAACAAGATCATGGAGGTTTTCGACGGGATGAAGAGCAAGGGAGTTTTCCCTGATGTGTATACGTATAATACTGCCATTAGTTGTTGTAGGAGGGGGTCTCTGTACGAGGAAGCCAAGGAGATATTCGAGGAGATGAAAATGGCAGGTTTTCCCCCCGATAAGGTGACGTATAATGCCTTGTTGGACGTTTATGGGAAATCGAGGAGGCCTAAAGAGGCGATGGAAGTCTTGAGAGAGATGGAAGTTAACGGTTTTTCGCCTAGTATTGTTACGTATAATTCTCTGATATCTGCTTATACTAGGGATGGTTTCCTCGAGGAGGCAATGGAGTTGAAGGCTCGGATGATCGATAATGGGATTAAGCCAGACGTAGTCACATATACGACTCTGTTGTCAGGTTTCGAAAAGGCTGGGAAAGACGAGTCTGCGATGAGAATATTCAACGAAATGAAGGACTTGGGCTGCAATCCCAACATATGCACATTCAACGCTCTGATCAAAATGTATGGAAACCGTGGGAAATTTGCAGAAATGATGAAGGTTTTCGATGATATGAAGGCGTATGGATGCAAAGCTGATGTAGTGACTTGGAACACGCTATTAGCAGTGTTTGGACAGAATGGGATGGACACAGAAGTGTCGGGCGTTTTCAAGGAGATGAAAAGGTCGGGCTTTATAGCTGAGAGAGATACCTTCAACACCCTCATCAGCGCTTACAGCAGATGTGGATGTTTCGACCAGGCAATGTCTATCTATAAACGTATGCTAGAAGCTGGGGTGACGCCCGACCTTTCGACTTACAACGCTGTCTTGGCTGCTTTGGCAAGAGGTGGGCTTTGGGAGCAGTCCGAGAAAATTCTTACGGAGATGAAAAACAGACAGTGTAGGCCAAACGAGCTAACTTATTGCTCCATGCTCCATGCGTATGCTAAGGGGAAACAGCTCGAGAAAATTAGGGCTATTGCAGAAGATGTATATTCGGAGAAAATCCAACCTCACGCCGTGCTGTTAAAAACCCTAGTTCTTGTTTACAGCAAAAGCGACCTGATCAAGGAAACAGAGGAGGCTTTCTTGAAGCTGAAGAACAGAGGCTATTCGCCGGATATTACCACCTTAAATGCGATGGTTTCTATATATGGTCGGAGGCAAATGATTCACAAAGCAAATGAGATCCTCCTTTTCATGAACGAAAGCGGGTTCAGCCCAAGCCTCACCACGTACAACACGTTGATGTACATGTACAGCAGATCAGCGAATTTCGAAAGAGCTGAAGGGATACTCAAGGATTTGCTTTCGAAAGGTTTAAAGCCTGACGTCATTTCTTACAACACGGTGGTCTACGGTTATTGCAGAAATAACAGAATGAAGGATGCTTCGAGGGTATTCCTTGAGATGACTGGTTCTGGGATTTCCCCTGATGTTATTACGTACAATACGTTTGTCTCGAGCTATGCGTCTGGCGGGATGTTTGTTGAGGCGATTGACGTGGTGAAGTATATGATCAGAAATGGATGTAAGCCAAATGAGAGTACTTATAACTCTATTGTGGATTGGTACTGTAAGCTTAATAGGGTCGACGAGGCGGTGACTTTTATCAGCAATCTTCGGAAGATCAACCCTAATGTTTCCAAGGACGAAGAATCGAGATTGTCCAAAAGGTTGATGATACTGTGAGAAGGTTTGATGATACTGTGAGAAAGGTCACTCACCTGTACAGAAAATTATGTAGACTGCGAGTTAGTTAGACATCGGTTTTGGTATGTAATGATATAATCTAATGGTGAGAATACATTTTTCATGAACCACATGGTGATACAAGCAATGTTTCTCTTCCAAATGAAAACATATATAGCACAGATCACAGCTAAAAGACATCAATCGAAGAAAGAATTATTTCTACAAGTCTCGAACTCTCGTAACGGCTGCAGTTTGGCGAACTCGAATTTCGGTGCAGCGACTTGATTTCCTGCTATATTCACAGACCGACCAGTTGTGATCAAAACTACATTTTCTACCAAGCTGATCTGATAATTCACTCGTCCATAGCATAATGACGAATCTTCTCCAATTTTACGGGCCAATCAATCCCAAGAACAGAAGGGTTCGACTCTATTGCTACACTGAAATCCCTGATATTTGCAGAATTCGGTTGACTTGGGTGGTTTGCTGCAGATATCATAGGATTGTTTGGCCGTCTCACGTTATTACACTGATCTGTGGACCTTGATCCAGCAATATTTATACAAGGTTCGATTAACCTCTTCAAGTATGCATCCAAACCTTTGTTTAACAACTCAGCACAATCCATTGAGATTCCCAATCCCTCAGATACCAACTTTCGCTTCAAACAGTTCGTTAAAGATGCTGTATCAGGTAACTCCCGACTACTTTGACATGTCTCTGAAGCATCTTTATACGCAAGGTTGTACTTATGAGACTTGGATGAACCTCTTTGTTTATCTTCAATGAATACGCCGATAGGAGGGTTGACGTGATTCCATCTTTGAAAATTATTTCTTCCATGAAGCTGCTCAACCTCTTCTCCATCTTCACGTATAGGCTTGCTACACAGCGAATGCAACTCCGAAGCATGGCTTTGTTCTTGCAATCTTGTAAGAGTTTCTTCACATGTAAGACTCGGGCTCTTACCCAACGGACCAAGTGGGCTCGGCCGATCCTGAATTTTCCTGTCCCTATTAGAAGGAGACCTACACTTGCGAGGAGATTGAGGAAGCGAATCTCCATAAAGCGACTGAAGACAGCTTCTTTGGTAACCACTCCCAACTTTATTGCCAAGACCTTCGACTCGTTGGGACTTGTGCTGAGGGCCTTTGGCTTTGACTTGACAAGCATTTTGGACTATAGCACGAATGAGCTTATTGTGAAGTGGGATGTTCTCTCTACCTACAATTGTTCTGCAGCTCTTGTCGAACTCAACTTTGCTGAGTTTCAGGCTTAGGAATCTTTTCAGCTGGTCAAAGTACTTTTCTGCTCTTTCACGGCCAATTCTTCGATAGATCAGATCTTTCAGCGCTAATGTATTTACACGAGAATAGTTGTTGGTAGCCATCATCTGATCTGACTTTACTCTAAACAATGTCACTAGGTCATAAATTATTACTGCAGTACATAATAAACTTCAATTGCTTTCACTCGAAGAATTGCTCTGCTGCTGCAATTGATCGATTTGAATACGCTGTGAGACGATCAGCTCATGATAGTTCCCTATCGAACAAAATATACAATTCTTCAGTAAGAAATGTGATATCTTTCAAGTCAACATGACAAAGAACAAAACCCTCGATTCACATGCTCAGAAAATTGAACAAAAATCAAAAGAAAGCAATTAAAAGAAAACAGTCTACCAAAATCAATCAGAACCGTAGCAAAATCGACAATCAGAAAATCCTTTTCGGCAACCCAAAAATGCAATCACAATTCACATAAGACCCAGATGCAGGAGAGGGGAAAATTGACCTTCGTCAGCTCGAAGGGAAGGTGACGAGCTCAGGAAATTAGCTGTTCTCTGTATCTCTTTCTCTTCATTCGCAGGTCCTCAATTCGATCGAAGGCCACCTAGCTGACTTCAATGAATCATGTGTATTTTGTAAAATCTGAATTTTTAGGGTACAAAACGGATCCAAACACGGATACACACACCTTGCTCTTGCAAGAATCAAGTCTTTTCGAGTTAGAGAATTTAGACTCGTTTAATCGTATTGCCGATTGGCAGTGGCTTGTGTCGATGTATAGGCTAAAAAATGCTCTTTCAGCAAAAAAAATATATATATATAAATGGGCTTAATGAGAATAGGTGAGTTGAGCCCATTATTAGTTATTGGGCCAGGCCATCCCATAAAACAAACGGTATACTTCCTGCTCTCACTGAATTTTTAAAAGACCTCATAAAAATGAACTATGTGTCAGGAACCAGACTTGAACTGGTGACACGAGGATTTCAATTTCTTATTTTACTATGTTCAACTCTATGTATTCCTCTATCCGTAGAGTACATTGAATGTACAGAAATGGCTATAACAGAGTTTCTCTTATTCGTATTAACAGCTACTCTAGGAGGAATGTTTTTATGTGGTGCTAACGATTTAATAACTATCTTTGTAGCTCCAGAATGTTTCAGTTCACTGCTGATTCTGATTCTTCTGTAATAATCGTCGCCAGGAGCAACGATGTTTTTGAATGCTAGAAAGAACTAAGCTTCTTATTATTTGTCTAACGCGATCTACCAACTCGAAATGGACAAGTAGATTGAAAATATATGTATATATAAAAACAACATTCACATGCTCAATGATTTGGTAAAGCCCGAATTGCTAGATATGTGCTCTGGAAATTATTTAAAATATTCATGAACCAAACGTTGACTATAAATTAGGGTCGCCGGGCGGCACTAAACTGTATTTGAATTAAAAACCCATTTTTCTTAATATTTTAATTTTATACTTCCAATTGAACGTTTTTTTTTATTTAATTTGCAAGCCAAAATCACGGATATATCGAAATTATTAGTGACCGTTACTTGTATTATATTATTTATATTTTATACAGCTAGGCCATATGACTTGCAAAGCCAACCCTTGGAAATAATCATTATATAATTAGTTCTTACAGAGCCTATGTTTGCTCCCTACTGTCGATATATATTCTGTACATCTTTCTTAACCTTATCTCTCACTTGATCATCGCTAAATAGCTTACGAGCCAAAATGCGTTCGCTCAAGAACATAGCTTACCCATACTATTCTCCTCCTCCACCACCGCCGCCATGCACCCCTCCCCCACCACCAACCGGCCCAAACACGCCCTACTCGCCGCCGCCGCCGCCGCCCACCACCCCTCACACACCTTCATCCCCACCTTAATCTCCGCCAACGCCTGGCCCTCAGACACCTCCCAAAGGCCCACAAACGCCGCCGTCGTCACCACCAAAACCTCCTCCAACGCCTGGCCCTCAGACACCTCCCACGGGCCCACAAACGCCGTCCTCTCCGCCAAAATCGCCGCCAGGAGTCGGCCCTCAGACGCCGCCTGTGTATCCACCGCACTATGCTTCTCCACCTGGCTATCCTTACACACCATCAACGACCCCAACTGGGCCGCCGCCGCTGACACCACTGCCGCCGTCTTCTAGCTCCATCGTACCGCCGCCGCATGGCGGAGGTGGCGGCGGAAACCACAACACCACTTACATTGCCGTGTTTGTTCCACTGGCCGGAGTCGCCTTTCTGGCACTTCTAGCACTTGGTTTGTTCTTCCTGGCTAAGAAGAAGAAGAAGCCCGTCATGGTACCAGCTGCAGCGGAGGAGCCGTGCGAGCCAACGGCGGGCGCCGGAGAAACTGTTGGCGGCGGCGGAGGAGGAGCCACTTCGGGTCATGGGTACGGCGGCGGCGGAGAAGGTTGGAGAGATCTGTGACGAAGGCGGATTTGACGGTGGCACGGCATCCCAAAATGGTTATTGTTATTTGTTTAACGTACACTATATAATCATTTTAATAAAGTGGTCGATCATCATAATTGTTTTTGTGAAGCAAGTATTTACGTCGTCACGATTTGTCTATAGCAGTTTGATGCTTGTACGATTAAGTATGTGTGTCGTTTCGTTCTTCCATGAAGATTCCATTTTTATTTTCCTACTAGTTATAATGCTGATGTTTGAATCTGATTTATTTATGAATATATAAATTATGAAATAGTCAACTGTGAGACTTCTGAATTAGCAACTGGCTTTGTCATGACGAGTATATATTTAAATAGCGTGACAAGCACATGTACAGCAACTAAGCAGTGCAATGATGGGCTTAAACGCTTTAAACAAATCATTAATATAACCAAAAATTTATGGACACGAAGAAAGTAACTACTCTCTTACCCTCACATGTCGTGAAGAAAGCGGGCCTCCTATGCGAGAAACGGTCAGCACATTACAGGCCCGCTAAAAGCCCGCAAATGACTTGTTCGAGTGTGTCATAGATGACGTCACCTAATACAAGACGAATACACTTCTAATTGTCGTTGACCGTTGACTAATTATTTAATTCGATACTGCCCCGCATGTTAAGAAGATTAGTCAGACGAAGCAAAATCTCAATTCCTAGTCATAAAAGTGGCAAAACACTATTTTGTACGTGGGATTGATAGATAATTACATCACACACACACACGCACAAACCATGAATGAAGAATGAAGATATGTTTTTTAAAAGCATGAGTTAAGGTACAAGAATATATTCATTTTATTCATATGATAAAAGTAAATGGAAAAACTTGAAGGCCGCGTAAGAGAGAATTCCTGTCTACGATAAAAGTGGTGGATTAGTGCCCAAGTAAGCGTGTGTGACCCGTCAATGTAGTAATTAATTATCAGCAAAAGACATCCTTAGTGTTAATCTCATATTAACGTTGAAACACTTCATATTTGTAACAATATACCATGTAGCACTCTTTCCGATTAAAGAATTTCATAAAAATCCAATAAACGATATCCTATACAAAATAACCCAACAATTAAAATAAACAAATCAGCCCTTCTTCTCTTAATAATAATAAAAAAAAAAAAAAAAGACGCAATTGTATTGTAGTAATTCCTAAGCTAATAATCCCTAGTTTATATTTATTTTTTCTCCTATATCTTTTCTCAAGCTGTTAAAAGCGGTAAAGCACTCTGTACTTCCTCATCGCCGTGAGCCTCTGGGCAGGGCACGTTCAAGTCGAAGTTCCTTAGAACATCGCCGGACGCCGCCGCCGCGACGCTGGAAGATCCGACGCCGCCGGAGGCGGTGGTGGTCGCGGTGGTGGTGCGGCTCTTCGTCCCATTGGGATCGTAGTGCATACGCATGTGCCCGCCCAAGGCTTGACCCGTCGGAAACACCTTCGCGCAAACCGCACACTTGTGAATCTTTCCACTTTTCTTCAGCGCCGAAGCGTTCTTAGACGCGGCGGAAGAATCTCCGCCGTCTCCGGACGACGAAGACGGCGGCGCCTTCGCTCGGTGACTGGCCTTGTGTCCGCCGAGGGCTTGGTATGACGTGAAGGACTTCTCGCACACGCTACACTTATAAGACGAGTTGGAATCTGTCGCCTGGTGATTCTCTTGACCTTTCTTGGAGTCGGCGTCGGCGGCGGAAGACTGAGGAGAGGCCGATCCGCCGCCGCTGCGAGCAAGCAAAACAAGACACGTGGCGAGGTACTCGTCGTTGTTGTCTTTTTCCGATACAGCATCGCCGGGAATCGCTCCAGCGTTATAGGGGCTCCTTGTCCTCGTTAGTTTGGAGCGTTTAGATTTCGTCCACGTGTCGCCGCCGTGGCGCTCTACCTCGGCGAAACGGCGACGGTGGAGTACCGTCTGAGAGTCCAAAGCTTCAAGGGCCATTGGCGCGTGTGTGTGAAACGAAAGGAGAAGAGTGTAGAAAATTGAGGAGTTTATGGTTGAGAGAAGTGAAGTGAGGGAATAATGAGTTGAGATGGTCGATATATATACATATATATATATAAGATATGACGTGTGTGTGTGTATGTGTGTGAGGGCTTTGGAGGTTAGAAGTTGCGTGACGATTAGCGGTGGCGTTGGGTAGGATTAAAGAGAAATACATACGTGGGATTGTGTTATTAATTAATTAATTATCAGCCGTGCTATGCTTTTATTCTCTCATTTTACTTGATTGTGGATTGAAGTAAATATTTGCTTATTTGTTTTCAATAAATGAAAGATAAATGGATAACTATTAGACTAGTGAAGTGTTGCGTAGTGTGCAAGTGTAATGACTATGGCCGACTTCAGAGTTCAACATAAACTTCTTTTGTGCTGTATTTTAACGACTTGTTCCAGTCAAAACAAATATACGGATATACGTGAAGTGAAGATATTTTATATCCAGCAGTATATTTATAAATAAACGCTTAAGAAAATACAGGGAAAGGCACCAAAGTAAATATTTAATTATCCGAAATCTCAACCAACATTCGAATTTTAATTACGGCAAAATGCAGTAATGTGGACTCTTTAATTTTATCTTATTCGTAATTATAGCAAATATTATTCAATAAAAAGGATATATTATCAAGATTCAGAATGTTTTTCTTTGGTGTTCAACTCTTCAAACTTGTCGAAGCGTACCATGCCAGCTAGTTTCTAGATAAAATCAAACTGTAGACCCATGTTTTCCTCGATGGAACTAGTAAAAATTAATTTTAGATACATTAAAGAGGAAAAATAGTTTCGCCCACGTGAAAATTCCACTGAGCATGAACGAAACTAGTTTCCTTATCCAATAAATCGAATAAATATAACTTTCATAGAAATGACAAGGTTTAACTTACTTTTGTTGTGCCTTAGTACCAACTCCTTTTAATTATTCTTTTTCGTATACTTATCTCAATCCTCGATGGACTGCGTACGCCTTTCTTTGTAGTAGATCCATTTCACCACGTGTGAATTGCTGAAATTAAATTTATCCTGTTTTTTAGTTATTTTTTTTTTCAAAACATATAATTTCCCTTTTGGTAGGCTAACTACAAACTAGAAAGCCACCTAAACTTTCCAGACTTATCTATTTCGACACGTGTTTATCGTTCGGTACTTAGTTCTCTATCAAACTCCCTAGAAATTACCTAACAACCTCCTAATATATCACACATATATTGGTCAGAAATACACAGCCGCGAAGGGTACTTGAGTAAATTCCTAATCACTTCAAGGCTCAAGAGTGAAGATGAAAAGAAAGAGTATCGTGGGGGAAGTGGTAACTTGTGGCTGCGGTACACGGCACGCGCTGACGCGCCGACCCCATATCTTGCCACGTGGATGTCCCCAAGGCAATTCTCTAACATAGACACGTGGCTGCTTGAAACGAGTTTGGCATCCCATTAATGTACGGGACAAGTAAAAACAAAAAATGGGCAACTTAGAAAAGAGAGCATTGTTTTATTCTTCTTGTGTGTGTTTTGTAAGAAGAGACTTCCAAGGCTTAAACCTAAATTAATATGTAACTTGACATAATTTAGCAATAATGTCACGGCATCATGTTACTTGGTTGCCGACTATAGAGAAAATTAATATTTGACACTATATATATATATATATATCTATCTCACTAGTTAATCAAATGTGTGGCATAGCTTAATCGGTCTAAGGTATCTTGCAATGAAATGTGATAGGGATGACAATGATGAGCGGTCCAATCATAAGCAGATTTGGATTATTGTGTGAGTAGTAGTAGAATAGTAGTGAGCTGTAAGTCTTTCCAAGGCATATAATAATGCCGACCTCAAATTTTATGGACTGCTTAACACGTAATTATCGTCTTAACAAACAGTTGTTTAGGGCACTAATACACAGGCACACTCGTAAGAGACAATTATAAGATATATCGAATGATTGGGCCTAAGTAAGCCCAATACGTTTAACTTGGGCCTATTGAGGAGATTGAAGGCCCAATTTTTTGCGTCCAACGGGCCGATGGACACATTTGATTCACAAGCAACGTAGAATGAACGAATAAATTCCTCGATCGGTTAAATGTCTTGAAAATCTGATCGAATTGTGATTACTGTCTTGCACAGTGTTTTGCTCAAATAATTAATGCAAATCCCCGAAAAGTTAAGGTTTCTTCATCGTCGGCATTTTCTGTAAACCTCGATCTCGACTAGGCAGCTCGGCCAATGCGATGGTGGTCTGTAAATGCCGCAAGGTAAATGTTGGATTCCCAGATTTTTTAATGTAGGAATGGAATTGAATCGATTTTCATGCATTTTAGCAGATCGAGCTGGCAACTCGTTAGTTCAGGAATATTATGCTTTATATCGAGGGATTTGCTCCAGTTTTTGCTTTTGTTGTTGATTTGTTTGTCCTTTGGAGAATTTTGGGTGATTTCGATTTGTTATCTGGGACTCCGGTACCTGAACTTGAATCACGAATGGAAATCTTCACGGATCCTCTCTTTTTTTTTTACCTTTAATTTGGTTTGTAGGCGACCAAGTTGTACTGTTTCGTCCACAAAGTGCCTGTTTGTGGGGAATGTATATGCTTGGCAGAGCACCAAATCTGCGTGGTATGGCTTTCATTTTGGCATTGATGAGATGTGCGTCGTATAGAACATTTGTGTGAAAAAAGATGTTTTTGTTCAGGTGCGTACATATTCAGAGTGGGTAATTGACGGAGAATATGAATCTCCACCTAAATGCTGTCATTGTCAATCAGTTCTTGAAGAAGGAACGGATCCTCAAACTACTCGGCTCGGTTGTTTGCGTATGTGAACTGGTTACAGTCATATTTGATTATCGTTTTATGTTATTAATAGTAACTTAATACTCGAAAGTCGACAATGATTGTAATTTGCAGACATTATACACACGAGTTGCTTAGTTTCACATATTAAGAGTTTTCCACCACAGACTGCTCCAGCTGGATATGTCTGTCCAGCTTGTTCTACTTCGGTAAGTTATTGTGCCTTGCTGGTTTCAATGTTTCTGACCGATCTTAACATGGTCAGCTGATACTTATGCTAACAATGAACGCCCTTAATACTGTTGTCTGTCTCAAAACAGATATTTGCATGTATCCAACTATTCATTAGTTATGCGTGTTGCAGATATGGCCTCCAAAAAGTATCAAAGATTCTGGATCACGTCTTCATTCCAAGCTGAAAGATGCAATCATGCAGGTCTTATTAATCACAACTCCTTCAAAATAAGTAGCACTTTTCTTCGTTTATTTCTGAGCTATGGTAATAACGGTTTGGCGTGCTTAAACGAAGATCCATTTCTCATGACTCTTTCCTAATGTAACTTGTTTGATGGTTGACATCAGACTGGTATGGAGAAGAACTTGTTCGGTAACCATCCAATTTCCTTCGGGATGGAGACTAGAAGTCCCCCACCTGCATTTTCCTCAGAACCATTGGCACATGCTTATCAAGATTCTGAATCAGCTGCATCAGGCTCGTCAAGACCTGCCAGTCTGGATATAATAGAGATTGATGGGCCAGGCTCGGATTCGTCATCTTTACTTAATAATCACGAGCCTTCTCTCATGAAAATCACTAGTCCTTCAGGGGTAAGAAAGTTTTCAGGCTTTACACTCTTTATTTTACATAAAAACATAACTTCCATATTTACTCCTAAGTCTGGTGATTTCTGGGCATTTTCGTTACACCCAGGCTAGCGCTGCCACACGAAAGGGTGCATTGCCAGTTGAGAGGCATAACTCTGAGGTATCCTATTCTGCAGATGATGAAGATGGGAACAAGAAAAAGTATGCTCGAAGAGGTGAATACGTCTTAAATAATATTCATACAGATTGACTCCAAAATCTTAAAAAAAAAAAAAAAACCCTTATGGCTGCACAGGTACATTTCGCCATAAGTTCTTCAGGTCGCTTCTGCCCTTCTGGTCGAGTGCATTGCCTACTCTACCAGTGACTGCCCCGCCAAGAAAAGATGCAGAGAATGCCTCAGAAGGTCGAGCGAGGCACCACCACAGGTCGTCAAGAATGGACCCGAGGAAACTCCTCTTATTACTAGCTATCATGTAAGAAGAAACATTTTTTTTTTTCTGGGCGGTAATAATATTTAACATTCCAAGGTTTGGTTACTCGGTGGATGTGCTTATACGTCCCCACTCTTTCTCTCTCTCTCACACACACAAACAGGGCGTGCGTGGCGACAATGGGCATATTGTACTGGAGAATCGCACAGCGGGGACTAGGTGATGCTGAAGACGGTCCAAAGATATAATAAAACTAAGCCAGCAATGCCATACATTACAAGTGATCTTGGTGAGTGGATTTAAATGCTCAAGTCTTTACAGTCAGTGCCCTTTTTTGGTTGTAGAATATAGTCCAACATGAAAAGATACAGAATTTTGATTATCTCTCTCTCTCTCCCTAGACTGCGAGCTTGGCAAAGAAACGTTGAAGTATGATGATGATTTAACGCTAGTGGATTGCAAAATACTACTCTCGACTATTGTATGTTTCTTTATTTCAATTTATTTTCGTTAATTGCGTTAGTTAGCTACGAAGGAAATGCATATGATGTAGAAAGGAAAAAGAGGGATGGGGGCATTCAGTTATCACTTAACAACCAATTCATGATCCTCCTCAAACAAAACAGACAAAAGCATTAATTTATTACATAATTGTTGCTAAGCAAGATTGTTCGACTCTTCCTACAATGAGAAAACATGCATACATACATTGAGCAATAGTTCAATAAGAAATAAGACCGGAGATAATCATCATCGTCTTGAGGGCTTAGTTTGAATGTTGACTGGTCAGTTTGATGATTTCTGATTGTAGCTTTAATCCAATATATGATTTTATTAAACTGAACACTGACTTTTAATCACTTTGAACCAATTGATTAGGACTTCCTTGTCCTAAGAAAATCGTGCATGATCATATAAGTTCAAAAAGCAACGTTTTCCACGTTAGTAAGTATATCATACAAATTCCATTAATCTGAGCAGGCAATGAAATGACTACAGCTTTTTTTTTCTTAAGCCGCCGTAAGTCAAAAACAGCTCATAATATTAGACACGTTAATAAATTGTGGATGAGCACAAACATAAAAGTCAAGTATGTCTTGCTTGCGCTTTCTAATCATATATGTATGTATATATACACACAACCTCGGAAGGATAACATAAGATCGAATTCTTTCTTGCAAAGACTGAAGAAATACAGGTCGTGAAAAAGATAATAGAGAGATATAAAGTTAATTACAATGGAAGGCTTGATACCGTTCTTCATCAACGCCGTGAAAAAGCAAAGGCCACAAACCGCAGCCTACGTAAGTTGCCTTTCAGATTATAGCTCAGCCACTGATCGGAGCTATCACCGCCTCCTTAGCGGCGGAGAAGAGGTGGCGGCGGCGGAGGACCCACTCCACCACCACATGGGATCGCCGGGAAACATAAATAGTTATGCTCAGAATGTTGTCGGAAATAATGGTTACCGAGCAACGTCTGCTAATACCGCGAGAACTATCTACGGCCACTGTTTATTTGAGATTATTTGTTAGCGTGGTTTGAATATCTGAGTGTTGTGATTATTTATTTATTTATTTATTTCACGTTTGTGTATGGTTTGATACAAAAAAAAAGAAACAACTGTTATCTGTTTACTGGTTATTATTTGAAAGTGTAATATAGTGTGATCATTTTGCCGTTTTAACACTTTCGTTGAAACGATCTGATACACTTTTGTTACTGTGACTTGTGAGAAGATGAACCACTAGTAGAGTACTTGGTAACAACACCAAAAGGCCCAATAAATGGGATTTACGCCCAATTAAAGTTCGCATGGGCCTAACTTGAAATTGGGCCCAAAAGAATAGTCCCAATAAAAATAAATGATACGTAAAACATTAACCAATCAAAAGGGGGCATTCCGAGAATCGAACTCGGGACCTCTCGCACCCAAAGCGAGAATCATACCACTAGACCAAATGCCCATTTTTATTAGAAAGTCGTACGAATATTTATTTTTCCATACAATTTCCTGGACAGAAAATACATTTACCAATCAAAACACCAAATCTCATATTTATAGAATTTATTACAGCCAAAGAATTGGTTTTGTATGACTAAGAGCAATATTATCTCTACATTCTGCTCCCAACCCCAAGCATGCATGGCCACGCCTACCTAACTCTAATACATCGAAGCCAAACACAAAAGGCCTACGAGGCCATTCCTTAAAGAACACTCAGAAACCCTATCTTCAAGCCTGTAAATAATCACAGCAAACAGACAAAGCATCAGAAAAAAAAATTGGAAGATTACAAATCCTTATCCTCCGATAGCTCAAAGCGACGACTCTAAAAATGGCATAGTTTTTGGTACCATTTTAGGAGCATCTCTGCTTCTCAGCGCGTCGATGGCTCCTTCTGCATAGGCTTGAGCAGCTTCAGCTTCAGCCTCAGCAGCCTCGGCTTCCCTAGCAGCTTCTTCGGCTTCAGCCATGGCAGCCTCGGCTTCTGCGACGGCTTGAGCCGCGGCTGAAGCCGCCTCGTCGGGCGTCGTTCTCCTCAGCTTGGCTAATTCTGAATCGATGTGAGATTTCATCGTATGGGCCGAGGAAATCACCTGCCTTGATTCGAGGAGAGATGTTGTCGAAGGAGTTGAAGCTACGATGTACCTGCGCTTCATCTGCGAGTTACCAAACAGCCTCTGAAACTTAGAAAGATAACGATTTTAGTACGGTAAATGAAAACTGATGAGTTTGTAAAACCTTAATGAGTTTCCCCGCTGAAGCCAAATGTTTCAACTTTGCAGATAGTATCCTCTTGAAGTTTGGAGGTGCCCAGTATTGATCCTATGAGGAAAGTTATCGAGTCAGAAGAGAAGACGACGTTTAAACCCGCTTTTATGTAAAAATGTGCAACAAATAGCATTGTGTCAGACTCATGCACATGAGAACATGAAGACCTTGGAAATCAAGAAAACACCTCTATGTATGAAGCTATGGTCGTCTTACGTGAACCTCCAGGCTCCCTCAAGTTTTTTATAGCCTCCATAATGAGGTTATCTAACCTGGTAAGTTAAGAAATGGACATACAATCTAAATCAGTAAGTGATGCATGTCACCTTGATATAGGAATATATGTGTGTATATATATATATTTAACCTAACAAACGATAAACCTCAAACCTCATAAGTGATCTTTTGGGAGCATCATTTGCCATCGAACCACCTGAGGTAGTAACGGCCTTCCCAACACCTTCGTCATCGCTTTGACTACTGAAGTTCGTCGAGCTCTCTCCATATTTAGACATAGAATGCATCCTCTTCGACGATAATCTTCCCCTCTCTCTTGAGCCCAACCCATCAGCTATCACCCTCATGTTCCTCCACTTGTCCTTTAAACAACGTTAGCATGCATAAAACTTGTAATTTTCGACGGATATGTAAACGTAATGATCCACCAGAAAATGTGTTGGTTTAAAAATCCTACCTTGAGATCAACATTGGAGCGTATGTACAGTATTCGGTTAAATTGTGGGTCCTTAAGAATGGTACGCCATTTTCCAGCTCCGTGCTTCAGCACCCCTGCTCTGAGAGCTGCTTCTTCCTCTTGAGTCCATTTTTGCTTAGGCGCTCCCATTGATTTTCCAGGTATGTCAGATGGGATCAAACACTAATCAATCACCAAAAGGATGAAATAACAACGGTTTACATACAAAATTCGAAAAACCATCGAACCAAATAAAATATATCAGAGCTCACAATTACAAGAATGGATCTTTGCCAACTGAAAGGTTTGATAGATTTCCAGATTCGCAGCATGAAATGAGCAAATCAGGAAAGCAAAAGTCACAATCATCGTCCACGTTCATAATTTTGAAAATTTGGGAACAATCACAGGCAACCGGATAATCAACGACGACAATTTTAAGAATATTAATAAATCCCATGGGGCAACAGGCAACCCTAATAAACCTAATCCGCCCATTACTCAGCGATACCACGAAATCGTAACGGCAGCAAACTGCGAATGATCAATTAAAAGGAGAAAGCTTGCCTGAAACAGCTTCTGTTACTTGGATTTGAAGGCCTAACTAATCTTCCATAACTCGCATCACCCTAACCTTTTTTCCCCAATTTTACTATACTGCTTAGAGTGGTATGTGTATGCCACCCACTGCGTGCTGGCAATGTAAAAAGGGAGTGAAATTCTCGGCGTTCTCCTGCGTTTACCTTTCGCCACGTGGACTATGGAAGTTACCATTGAGCGAACAGTAATCAATCTTCTACGGTCAAATATGATATAAATACACAATACAATATCCGATAGTTTGAGGACCTATCTGTATTTTAACCTTTACCCAAGAAAATCATATGTTTGGTGAGTATATAGATGGGCATCAGTTTCAAAGGATGGCATTTCTCAACAGTCATATCCTCCCTCACCATAAAAGTAGTACAGTAGTTGATTGCTTTCTTTCTCTGATTCCCAACACCTTCGCCTAACCATATTCATCTTCATGATATCATCACTAGTTATTAAATGCGGTAATAAACAAGGCATGCGTGATGCTTTCCTTTCCTTTTCCTCTTTATCTATCAAGTATAAACTTCAGAGAAAGTCATTATCTTGTGCATGGAGAATACTCAGTTCTTATCATCCATCGTTAATACATAACATAGCTCGAGTTTATTACCATTTTCGAAAGAGAAGATGGCGAAGGTCGCCGACGAGTTCGTCCCCCACCCAGTTAAAGAACAGCTCCCTGGCGTGGATTACTGCGTAAATAGCAACCCGTCTTGGTGTAAGTAGTGATAAATAATGCTATCTATTTTCACATTTCAACAGAAAAAAATATGATCTTTTTTCATCGCAGACGAAGCCATCGTACTGGGATTTCAGCACTATCTAGTAATGCTCGGGACTACGGTTATAATCCCGACCATTATGGTCCCTTACATGGGCGGCGGTAATGTAAGTTGTTACTACTACCGAAACATCGATAAGCATTTAAGTTATTGTCTGATTAACTTTTTTTTGCCCCATGTTTTAGGTCGAAAAGGCTCAGGTGATCCAAACATTGCTGTTCGTTTCGGGGATAAACACATTATTACAAACGTGGTTCGGGTCGAGATTGCCAGCTGTCGTCGGCGGGTCGTTTAGGTTCATAATACCTTCCCTTTACGTCGCCTTTTGCTCGAGGTACTTCTTCGTGTACCTCGACCCACATCTGGTAAATTACATCAAAACTTAATGTAAGAACGTTCTACCTATCATTTCCCTATACGAAATCGAAGGAATAACTTTCCTTTTTTTTTACGTTTTATGTTTTTTAAGAGGTTTTGAAGAACGATGAGAGCCATACAAGGAGCTCTCATGGTAGCCTCTATACTTCCCATGCTTCTCGGTTTTCTCGGGCTTTGGAGGATTGTTGTGAGGTTAGTAAATATAATTCGAGTAAGACGAACTGAATTCGGTCGTCGATTAGGTCATTATTACGGTTATTACATCATATGATCATTAGAGGAAGTTAACACTGTAGGTTCTTGAGCCCCCTTTCTGCTGTCCCTTTGGTCGCACTTGTCGGGCTAGGGCTCTATGAGCAGGGCTTTCCTCTGGTATATTTTTCGTACAACCGAAATCTCTCTTTTTTATTCTTCAATTCCCCGTGTGTTTTTGTCCTTTATTTTAGACGCGTTCGATTTGTATTGCATATTTTCGTAGCTCGCCGAGTGCGTGGAAATAGGGCTCCCCGAGCTGATCATCCTCGTCGCCTTGTCTCAAGTACGTCTTATCATTGCGCTATTTTTTATTTTTCAAATAAATAAGCACAATAAGGTCGTCGAATTATTTCTGCGAATTACGAATATGCATGTGAAATTATATTGCAGTACGTTCCTCACGTGTGGAGCTCTAAGCGTTCGATTCTCATCGATCGCTACGCCGTACTAATCTCAGTAGGATTAGTTTGGGCGTACGCCGCTCTTTTAACGGTGGCCGGCGCTTATAGAGATCGGCCGTTGACTACGCAGTTGAGTTGCCGCGTCGATCGCTCTGGGCTAGTAAGCGCATCGTCATGGTACGCTACATAAATAAATCACAACTTATTGGGACCTAAAAAAATATTCATGGTGCATATATATGTATGTATGAAGGGTTAGTATTCCTTATCCAATTCAATGGGGCCATCCCAGTTTTCACATCGGAGATATAGTCGTGATGGGAGCGGCGACTTTCGTAGCAATCGTCGAGGTTCGTTTTTTTTTCCTTCTTTCTTTATTACCTTGTAAACATATATTTCGGCGAATTTTGTTATTTCTTCATCCATCGTCTGAGCGTTCATCTCTTTTTTTTTTTTTTTTTTTGCAGTCGACTGGCGCTTTCGTTGCAGCAGCTAGATATGGGAGCGCTACGCATGTCCCTGCTTCTGTTCTCAGCCGAGCCATAGGTTGGCTGGTAAGACAAATAAAAACTTATTATAATATATGTATCAAGCTCATTGCTATAATATGAATTAAGTGTCATATTATTATTACAGGGAGTTGGGATGTTCTTGGATGGCTTGTTTGGTACAGGGGCTGGATCTACAGTATCAATGTAATGAATCTCATAGATAAATAGAGCAAGTGAAATTTTCACAGACAAAGATTTATAGACATTGATTCGTCCGAAGCTAATCCGTCGAAGTTTGTTCGTAAACAGTGAAAACGTGGGACTGTTGGGCCTAACTCGAGTAGGGAGTCGAAGGGTTGTTCAAATATCGGCGGTTTTCATGATCTTCTTCTCCCTATTCGGTTTGTACTAACACAACTCAGTTCAACTTCATATACCTTTCATAGCAAAACTAGCTAACAACAATCATAAACCTCAGCCAAGTTCGGGGCGGTGATTGCTTCGATTCCACTAACGATCGCCGGGGCTCTTTACTGCGTCCTTTTCGCGCTCATGTGTACGATTTTTCGTACGGAATATGGACATATATTTTTTTTGATGTATCTTTAAAATTTTCTAACCGTTAAAAATACAGCTTCTGCTGGCTTGGGCTTGCTTCAATACTGCAACCTCAACAGCTTCAGGACAAAGTTCATCGTAGGTTTCTCATTCTTCATGGGACTTTCCGTTACGAGGTACTTCAACGAATACGTTTTAACTTCGGGTTATGGGCCAGTTCGGACACACTCGTCGTGGGTACGTATATATATCTATAATCATTTTCGACGTCTCGTCGTTCTTTTTCTGTGTTAGGAAGTATTATATCACCTTTTATGTTTTCTTATTCGACAGTTCAACAAGTTGATGCTGGTGATATTCACATCCCCGGCGTTAGTTGGCGGGACAGTCGCGTATTTTCTCGACCTAACCCTAGCCCGTAAAAACGGGTCGACCCGGCGAGATAGCGGTAGGCATTGGTGGGCTAAGTTCAAATACTTCGACAAAGATCCGAGAAGTGAAGAGTTCTATTCTCTTCCTTACGGACTATCCAAGTATTTCCCTTCACATTGACAACATATTATTCTGATGTTTTTTTACTGAAAAAATTATAACGTGGGGAAAACGATATATTTAAAGATCTGCATAGCTTAACCACCTCTGAACCATGGCGAAGCACTCCAATGGCTTGTACTGTGGTGCAGTGTGACCAGCACCCTACAAACAAATACAAAATTAAATCAATTATAGAGCTAATATATTATCATATTATTTGGGTAGTAGAAGGCCAGAGAGATAGGTAATGGTTTACCTTGACAGTGGCATAAGTTAAAGTGTAGTTGCTTCGTTCATATCTCATGGTGTATCTTCACAGTGAAGAAACAATGGTAATTAGTAATCATTAAATTATAAAATGGACTATGTGGTTTTAAGGAAGATGAAGAGACCAAACCCAGCAGTTTGGCCTTGGACAAACCAAGGTCTCCAATCACTTTCAAGAGACAACGGTAAGGATTCTATCCATCTTTCAGTGCTAAGGTGAGGAACCTTCATATCATGATCACCACTGCACATGCAGATGAATACACTAAGTTATCCTAAATGACATCACAACAAGAGAGAGAGACAGAGGGAGAGAGAGAGAGAGAGAGATGATGATGATGTTATTACCTGTATATTAAAGCCCTGCAACTTTTACGCGTAAATTTCTCATGATAGGGCACGACATTGCTTACGTCGAACTTGTAAAATTTAGTTTCGAGCTTCTTGAATGTGTGTCTGTAGCTGGTGTTGCATCGTTCCCATTCTCCTATGGTCCCCTTTCATCATTCATGTGAATGAATGTCAACTGATGAAGAAAAAGGCTCCAAGAACGTAATATCTGGAGATAAGCTTACCTCACGTATGTGAAGAGCTTCTCGAACAGACTTGTTGTTCGCCCATGTGTACAGAGGTATGTAATTATCGTCCTAAACGAATCAAAGAAAAAGGGCAAAATCATAAAACAAAACAGGAGTGCAAAATTTGATGTAAGAGTATAAAAAATCATTACCCTGCATCCTTTTTTAGACGGCGGTTCAGATACGGGAAGTTTGCTTGGAGTTCTTTCGGCTGTGTTCAACGACAAATCGCTTTCCCAAAGAGGCTTGCACGTCCGCTCTAGAATGTGAGGCACGCGTATTCTTTCAATACACTTCATGCAAGAAAGAGATGAAAGTCCACCAATGAACAATCGAACAAACTCAAACTCACGGACTTCTACATATGGGGGAGAAAATGAATACCTCATGTATTCTCGCCATATCTGCCTTGCATAAATCGTTGTCTGGATAGACAAAATTTCCGTTGCAGTTTTCTTTAGCAGACTGAATTTTTTAGTTGGAAGATCGTGTCAAGGACATAATTTGATTAAGTGATAAATAATAAATATAAAAAAGAACCTCGTAAAGTCTATCAGTCAGGAGACCCATTCGATGAATATAAGGGTATACTCCATTGTTGTCGCCGTCAATGTCGGTTGCTGGATTTCCTAGTATGTATCCCTGTTCACACATAAGGTAGAAAGTCCAAAACGATTTTCGAAATTTAACATGTTAGATAAAAGAAACAACAACAAAAGTTCAACTCGAAGTTCTTATGTGTTCACACTTTTATATTAAGCAACGGCCCACTTCCAGCATCATTTCCTGTAAATGCCAAGAGAAACTGATGATGTTATATCCCACGATTCAAACCTTAAATTAAACAAAATCCATGGAACTGAATTACCCTTATACACTTTATCAAGAACAAGAGGAACATAAATTCCAGAATAAGAGTCTCCTGTGATGTAAAGAGGATTTTTAAGGAATTTCGGGTGATCCAAAAGCCACTGCAAGAAGGCCGTTACCACGTTAAGATTAGTGCCACTAACATAACCTTATGAATTTATCATTTTGCCGACCTTTATGAGGAACTGATATAGGTGTTCTGAATTTAACGAGTCACTGGTATTGTAAGCCACTCGAGTTGTAGCGTAAGAAAACCCGCTACCTGCTGGCTGATCCAAGAATATGATGCTGGCAGCCTAAAATAATATCACATGGAATAATGGTTTAAAACCTCACTAAGTTTTGATCTGCATTGTGGTCCTAAGATTATCGCACGTACCTTTGTCCATGAATATGGATTGTATATAAGTTTAGGTATGGTTCCACCAGAATCAGTCAAATCGAAGGTCATAGGACCTAGAGTGAAGCAAAAACAACGTTCAGTTCAACAAAATACACTTGTAGTTTTAGGCTAAACGCCATACACAATCATCCCATTTCAGTTAGCCTAGTTTTTGATTTATTATTACCGTCTTATGCTGATATGTACGTCCCAACTTACTCAAATGTAATGAGAGGTGCAAACACATAACTGGTAACTCAACAAAATGAAATAATCAAAAGACAAACTGTGGACAAAGACAAACAACAAAAACAAAGATGAAACTAATGCACGTACCGATCTCATAGGCAAGGGCAGATATGCCAGAGCAGCTTGGACCACCCGTGAGCCAAAGCATAAGAGGATCATCCTCAGGATTTCCTTCGGATTCAATAAAGTAGTAGAAAAATTGCAACTCCTCCGATTCTCCGACGCCAACATACCTTCAGTTGTAACATCATTAGCAGAACAAACTATAGAATGCATCTTAACAAAGAGAGTGAACCCTTCAAAATAGTCACCCTGTCTCAAGAGTAAATGGAAGCTTCCCCTCGAAACTTGGTAGATACTCAACTGCAGACTGAGGTGAAACTATAGATAACCAATTGCAGGAAAACAAACAAAAGATTAGCAGAGAGATCTCCCAGCCCAGCAATGGCAACACCATGTTTAATTAAGGAGGAGAAGACATTTCTCTTCTCTCTAGCTTCAGCCTTATCTTATAGTTTCAAAAGACAAGATACAGAACAGACTTCCGTCCTTGGAGGGAACCCACAAACATAAGCCACATTCGATATGTGGTTCTGCTATCACGCAGCCGTGGACCCAAAACCAAAGAAATAGAAAACGTGCGTACGTTTCATACTCCTTCCTCAAAACGTGAATGGAATTCGAATCGAGCCGTAGGCGACGGCCGACAGATACTGAATCATTACAGTAGAAGACAAACTTGAATTAACAATATAAAATTACCAACGAGATCAAAAGCAATGGACGCAAACATAAAGAAGAACGCGCAATCTTGAATGTGAAAGATAATTCTTCTCTTCAACGTCCTCTTTGCGTGTTGCAGGTAGGTTCCCCCGCCAGCGTGTACGTCTGCCGTCTACTCTATTGAGTACTGAGCTCTGGCGGAAGATGGAAATATAAAAAATAATATAAAAAGGATTTAATTATTTAAGAATAGCGGGCCTGAATTTCTGGTGTGTACAAATGGGTCATAATGGCCTACTTAAAACAGTTTGCATCAAATTCGAACCGAATCTGAACCTCGTCGATCACTATTCATTAATTCGTGAGACGAACAATGAAACAAAGACTCATTGTGAACTGGTATTGTGTGACTAAAATAAAATTAGTTATAAATTAGTAATTTTAATTAGTGATTTACTAGATGAGATATATGAGATAATTATTAATGGCTTGTGTGGTTAATGGGTTTAGTTATTTAATGGTGGGTTTACGTATGTTCTATTATTTGATTCATATATATATATATATATATATTCCATACCAGCACATTTAAATAACACAACCGTCACATGTATTTATTTGAACCTATCAACCAAACACATTATCTTATATATACATTTAAATGTAGTTTTGTTGTGGTGTTGACACTTGTCCCACAATAATAATTATAATAAAAATAAATATAAAATTAAAATAATCCAATTATCTTAACTTAATTGTTAGTAAACAAACAACTATAAATAGTTATTATTTATATATAATTAACTCCGTGCATTGCACGTGTAATTACTAGTTTTATGTACATTAATTTATTCTATATAAACCTTACCTTACTAATTTAAACACTCCTTATAAACTCAAGAACCAAACGAGCCCGAGTTTTTGGATGATTTAGAGAAAATTTAATTGATCAATTAACCAATTTAACATTTTTTATCCACGGCACCATCTCTACAAAAAAAAAAAGTACAGATATCATAACAGAAAAAGTTATTAGGTCAAATTTCTCGGGTGACACAAATCATAAACAAGGATCTTATTCATATATCAAAATCAGAAAAGCGTAACACCTTCACAAATAAAACACAGATACTACTTATTTCATCATCTACAAAATATTCCTGTTACATACCCACCCCTGAAAAAGGTCTTAAACAAGGATCTTATTCATATATGAAAATCAGAAAAGCACAACACCTTCACAAAATAAAACACAAAAACTACTTATTTTCATCACCATCTACGAATTACTTCTGTACATTACATATCACCCCTGAAAAAGGGGGCGCCGCCGAAGAAGGGATTCGAGAACGTGCCCCCGCCGTTGGGAAGGAGGGTGAGCAGGCACACGACGAACAGCACTATTCCCCACGCGTAGCGATCACGTCCCAGAGGGCTAATCTCGTCTTTCGCCGGCAACTCTTCGCCCCCTCGGAAGAACGTAGCGAATAGCCCCCACGTCAGGCAAAGGACGCTCCCGCTCAGCCCACCGATGCCCAGCAAAAGAGCCGTAACGAAAGACAATACAGTCGCCCTTCCCCGCCCGAACATCGCCTGGGCAATTCTTCCGCCCTCGAGCCGCCCGATGGGCAATAGGTTCAACGAGGTCACCACCATCCCTGTCCCACATCGAATAATTCTAACTAAGCCGACTCAATTAATACATCATAAGACTCAATTTCTAATCCAGTCAGTTCTTTCCCACCGAAACTGAAGCTTGAAGGTTAGGGGAGTTCCTTTTTAAACTTCATATCTTATATTTGAAAGAAGCTCACTCCTCTATGTCTAGGCTGATCGCTTTATTATGCCGATGCAGGGAGGAGGGGAATAATACCTAGTAGGCCGGCGAAGGCAAGAGGGTCGACGGGCACGCCCACGCCTTGGACGGCGTGGGGCAGCACATTCCCGAGGTCGTCGGCGTAGGGCCCGACCATGTATTGGATGAAGGAAAGGAGAGGGTTGTTGAAGAAGAACTGCGGCCTTATAAACCTGCAAGAAGAGAACAGAGATAAAATCCTCTTACAAGCCGCAAAACAGAGGAAGAAAGTAGCGTAAAGCTTCTTTTTTTCTTCTTCCTTACAGGGCATTGTCGCCGCCGTTGAAATTTCCATCTGATAGAAACGCATAAATCACAAAGGCCAAAGAGGTTAAGTAGGCTGAAGCTGTTCTTGCCACGGGGATATCGAAAAGGGCCCTTTTGTTAGGGAGCAGAGACTCGTAATTGTTGACCACGCCGAGGCAACCCGTCCATGTCGAAGGTATGAGGAAGGATGGGCTGAGTTTGACTCCGTTCCGTTTTGCAGCCACTCGGGTCATTATCTGATATGGACAAAGAAAGTGAAAGAAAGGCGAAAGAAATTAGATGAGTAATAAAACAGAGCGCTGTAATGCTGAGGAAAGAGTGGATATTTATCTACCTCGGAAACTGCTAAGATGGTCAAGAATCCGCCGAAGAGGGGCACGACGTCCCTCATATAGTCGTCGTAGGTGGCGTTGGGCCTTAGGAAGAAGCCACTCATCAAAGCTACGGTTCCAAAAGTCGTCACGTTTAGTGCTAAGGCGCTGAGATAGCCCCAGAAAGTTGAAAGCTTCGTAGTTTCAAATTGGAGGTCTATCTCTGACTTGGGTTGCACCACGCATGCCTTTCGAAGGTGTGATAACAATTAACAACAGTCAACAACTCTCAATTGGTTCGTCAAGAAAGACGAAAAGATCGAATCTGAGTTATCGTTACCTGTTTTGCGATCTCATCGCTCTTCTCTTCCATAAACCATATGACGACTTCCCTGTCGGCGGCTTGGGAAAGCTTCTTCTCAAGAATCGGCATCACTTCGCTGATTGGTCTCCTCAGATTCCCTATGAATATACCTCCATCGCCGAATCTTCGAACGTTCGTTGCGAAGAATGTATCGTAGCCGAAACAGCTCTTCAACTGTAGCTCAACAATCCATATGTCAAACACGGCTTACTGAAAGATTCTATCTAAGACAATAGCAATTTTTATTTTCCTCAATACCTTGTTGAGATCAAGGGCTTTAAAAGCCTCCTCTGCTCTCTCCAACCTCTGTCTTTCCCTCGATAGGCTTCCTTTGGATGCACTGTTGAAGACATTAACGAATAGGTTTCTGCTTCTTTCTTTGTCGAGTTGTTCGAGCTTTCTTTCGTTCATCTTCTTCTCAAGCTTTATAGCAGCTTCAATCGTAGGGTTCCCCATGAATTTCTTGAACTCGTCGTCGTTCTTCCAATCCACGTGCACTTCATCCCTTTCTTCTTCTCCCACTCCTTCTCCCCCCTTTCTACCTCTGCTCTCAACGGCGCCGTTTTCGACGTGCGAATGTCTCTTGCCATGAACATCTTTTTTCGACTCGTCTACGGCCGAATGCGACGAAGGCGACGAGTGGTCCTTCGAATTCCTAGCTCTCACGCAAAAATTCGACCTTTGGCCTGTCTTCAGCTCAAAACAGTACCTGGGAAAAGAGGCGTGATACGCAATCGAAGGCACGTGGAGTTGGGTTTTGTTGATGATGATCTTCGAAGGAGAAGACGAAGAAGAAGGGCATGGAGAAGAACTGAAGAGGGACGATGCAGCCATAGAAACTCAAAAGTGTCAACACAAAAGGAATATCGAGCTTGTGATGATAGATAGTAAAGCCAAAAGTGATTACCTCCACTTCTGAGATTCGCTGCGACCATTGCATTTAAGGTAGCGAAGGGGCAAATTTCCAGAAACTCGGAGAAGTTACAGCTATGGAGACATGTGTACATTCGATCGAAGGGAGTGGCAAAATTATGAGAATATAATATGCGAGGGCAGAGTTGAACACGAAATCGATCGTTGATTGCTTTGACACGTATGGGTTGAACCGAATCATTCGGGGCGGGTCGAATCACAAGAAGACATGTGGTGTGGCTCATTAAATATTTTAAAGTTGGTATTGTCAGTATTTTTATATTATTTCAGCCCGATACTAAAAAGCCGCCCATGAGGGCCGTGGGCCATGGATGGTTCGGCCCGATTATTTGTCTCTCTTTTTCCTTTTTCTTAAAAATGATTTTATTGATGTAATTTGCATTTTTCGACTCCATACGATGTATGGTCGATATTTTTTACTCCCATTTTGATTTTATGAAAACGTGGATAGGATAGGGATATTTGTTGTTTTTTATTTTGAACTAACTTTGACACTATTCGATGAGAGTAGAAAAATGGACATGCAAATATTTTTGCTATTGGATATGTATTACATGTAATACGTCAAAATTATTATTTGAAAAGAGCTAAAGTAGTCACTTGAGATAGGGATATTTGTTGTTTTTTTTTTTTATTTTGAAATAAATTTGGCACGATTCGATGAGAGTGGAAAAAAGGACATGCAAATATTTGTATTACATGTAACGTAATACGTCAAAATTATTATTTGAAAAGAGCTAAAATAGTCAAAGTGATAAAGAAGTATCTATTGAAAAGAGATACATTGTCAAGTAATAATGAAATTATAAAATAAATATTTTTTAATATAATTATAAAGTATATTATAGAAGAAATATATAATACGTAAAATGAAATTAACTAAAACCCGTAAACAATAAGCGTATACTAGTATCGAGCTAACCAACTGCACTTGTTTGTGACTAAATACGCGAGTCGACTAACAACTTCTTATATACAATTAAATAAAACATTTCGCGATATTTCAAGAAATTAATTTTACTATTTATCCAACAATAGTGTGCCAAATAAGATATCATCCACTGATTTAGAAATTAATTAGTTGCAATTTAAAGTGACAGAAATAAGTTATTACAAATATAATATAAATGCATGTCTATTAAAAAAAAATGCCAACAAAAAATATTGAAATAACGTGTTACCTTAACCTTGACTTGACTAGTGTTACATGACTGAGTGAGACCTTGACTATTTATTACCAGGTTGAAGCTGATGGTTTGCGAATAATATGTAATAATCATTGCTGTTAGGGATGATGGCTTGACAATCGGGTCATCTTTGTATAGTTTGTTTTTGCAGACATTTGATGTTACAAATGCAAGTTTTATACGAGATGGAAGCAATTTAAATAACAGTCTAACTTCATAAAGAGATTTCGAAGCAGCAAGGTTTTACAGCAACAAGACTAAAGAACAAGACAAGGTAAATCACTGCTGGTTGAAATGTTTCAACATCGCAAATTAAGGACAAATATATGAGACAGAGTTCTATTCTAGGACAGCGAGGTCATGAAGACGTGGCGATTTGTTGATGGTTTCTGATCCTGCTCGAGCGCCTAACTGGTGTAAGAAACTTCTCTTCTCCGTTTGCCTGCAAAGAAACGTGACGTGTTATATTTCGCATCTTGCGTAAGTATTTGCTTCGCTGAACGAATGTTCATTGAAAAAAACTCACATCTTTGATAGGAATCTTCTCGTAAGTGGTGAAGCTTCCGTAAGAAGGTGAGAATGAAAACTCCGATGAAGACGACGCCAACGACTCTCTTCTAGAGGACGGCCGTTTCGCTGCCTTCTTCTGCGTATCACTGCTTGTTCTCATCGTCTGTTCTTTCTTGGTGTAAGATGCGCTCTTTTTCTGTAAACTGCTCATCTCCGAAGAGCATGATTCGCTCTCATATTCAGCTTCCGTCTGCAAATCCTGGGAGAGTGTCATATCTTGATCTGCTGCTTTTTTCATGCTCGACGACGGTTGATGATCGATTTCTACAGTTAAACCGGGACTTTTCTTGTATATGAATGCGAAGGCTGTTACAAGGGCCAGTAGAATCGTGGCAAAGACGCAGCATATTCCGATCGCATAATGTGAAAGAGGGCTCCTCTCTATTGCATTTTCAGGTGTAATGGATTCTGTTTCCGCCAATGTTAAGACATATTCAGTTGAAGAACTGAGATGAAGGAGCTCATCATGGCTCAACGATATGCCATCGCCAGCATACACAATGGAACAACTTTACCCTCAGCAGGGAAGCTCTCAAAATTGGCTTCAGCTAGTGTAGCAGCTTCGATCATCTCAACCATGGGTTCAGTTTCTTGATCAGGTAATGAAACATTACAAGTTGACTCGTCTTGATAGTTTTCGTCTCTAATCGGATCGTTGTCGACCATAGTAGTAATCTCCCCTTCTTGAACGTTATCCAGAATCTCGGGGTATACTTCATCAGTTCCTGCAATTTCGTCTGGTGCATGGAAAAATTCGTCCTCGAAGCTCTCACCTGCGTCAACTTCCACATATGATTCAACCTCTTCGTCTGAAACCTCCTTCATATCCACAACATCCTCTTCCAACTCACCTTCATCATTCTTCTCCTCTAGTTCTTTGCCGCCTATCATCTCACTATTGAGGAATTGATTCCCAACCCAGGGATTCTTTTGGAGCTCGGTAAGATTCACATAGGCTATAGGTCCCAGCTCTTTTCCTCTTTGGAGCTCGTTGATCAACTTGGACATGGAAGTTACAGAATTAGCCGAGAGCTGCTTGACGTTGCTAGCAATCCAATCAAGATTCGCTTTCAGATCAGAGAATCTCAAATCTTTTGGCATAATCTCATCGAATACAGGTGGATTGGCAACCGAAATTGATACACCTGCTGCTACAACCATCACAAGCATAGCGAAGATGCCCAACTTAGAGAGAAGCCATGATTTCTTTCCTGCCTTCGGTGGCATCTTGGTCTCGACAGGGATATCATCAGATAAATCTTTGCTGACTGGCAATAATTCAGAAGCTTTTTCACTAACCAGAAGATGATCTACTCTTTCCTCCATTCCTAGCACTGAATCAGCTGAAGCATCAGCTTCAGAGTCTCCCTTCTCTGATGAATCTCCACTCTGAGACTCCTCTGAACCATCTGAGTCTGATAAGTTTTCAGACGCAAGTTCAGTTATTAAGCTATCTTCAGTCCTTTCTCCAACTGTTGAAACCATTTCATTTCTGGGATTGGGCTTGTAATGAAGAAACTTAGGCCTGGGAGACAAGTAATTTTTCACCGGGTCGTAAGGAGGGAACGGCGACAGGTCATCATCGAGCGAATCTGTCGAATCCAAAGCATCTGAGCAGTGAACCTTCTTCTCTGAGCATAGCTCCGTATTCGAGCTATTAGACTCAGCAACTACAGATGATGAAACATCAGAAAATGATACTCTCTTTCCAGATTTTGGAAGTGGAGGATCTTCATTAAGATCATTTTTCTTCGGTTCGACCTCATCTGAGTTCAGAGAGCATTCGATCTTCTCATTTCCCACCTCAGATTTCACGTCTGAAGATTCCGAAACTACAGAACGAGGTACACTTGAGAAGAACGTAGCCTTTCCATTGGATAAAGACATTGATGTCCGAAGGGGATCTTCTCTGTCCACCAAAACCTTCTTTCTAGGCGACGGAGTAAACTTCGAAGCAGCAGAAATCGTCGGAGACATGAAATTCTTCGAGCCCTTTGTTTGGGATTGAAGCTTGCACTCCTTTATGTTGTGATCTTTCGCAGCGTTCTCCTTTTCTTCAGAATCTTTCAAGGAAGAAAGTCCAAGGCCTGAGCTTTCTTTCGTCGCTGAACGCCTTGCCGTAAAATCTGCATAATTCATGGCACACATAAAATAAACTTGCAACAGAAACTAGAATTGCTTTCATACTTCAGATTTATGGGTTAGGGTTCACTTAACAAACGATTATATGCGGAAAATTTCAGTAAAATCGAACAAAAAAAAACTAACCTGAGGGGCTATTAAGGGGTGTGGCTGGTCCAAATCTCGTATGATTCGTAAGAATTGAGGGTTTGGGAAGAGAGCTATTGCTGTTTCCACTGAAGCTCCTACGCAAAAGAGGGGTACTTTCGGTATTTCTTGAATTAGCATTAGCGTGCTTCGAATGGATGGGCGAAGGTGATCTATTCGACTGAGAAGAAGAAGCCATTTTGATAAGTGACTGAGATCAGAGTCTCCTATGCTCGCTGAGAGTGATGAGAATGGAAAGAAAGAGTAATGGGAAATGAAAATCTTGAATTTGATTCTGGGCGGTTTTTTGCAATCTTGAATTGATACGTTGGTGATTTTGTGAAGTTAATAATCTGAATCCTGACTATAATATGTAACGGCTAGTTTTCCTCCTAAAGAAGACGAACGTTGGCAGAGCAAAGTAAATTACCGTTACAATTTGACTTTTCGACTATTGGGCTTCACGGTATGTTTTTCGGCCCATTAATACACAATTGAGCCCATGAATAATGTATGCGTGCGTTCGAAATTCGAATATATATAGTTTAGCTTGTGCATAAATGAGGTATATCGTATCAAGACAAACAACGGGAAAATATTTGAAGTAAAAACAAATACATAGTGGTCCCATATTACAACTCATGATTTTAGTGAGGATAGCTGTTATATAACATTAGCGAAGATGAGTTGTCAAATGGAATGTGAATAGCATTGAAGCCGCAATGTCATCGACATTCATTTTATATTAATATAACTATACTTACATGTAATACAGATCGATCGTCATCATCATCAAAAGCTTATCATTTCCTTGTTTGAAATAATATAAAGGCATCTTTTGAACTCGAAGAGTCCCTAATTATTATTTTGCATTGAAGTGAATAAATAAATAAATTTGTGAATGGGGGACCCGCTTGAAGACTTGCGTCCAATGCTCGACTTCTTACATAGAACCTCAAAGTCGTCAACAGCTGTTCATTACTCAATATAACGTTATTTATATCAAATACACCATTAATATTACAAAATTAGGAAACATATACATACTATATTTTTTTATCTTGAACGAACCCATCACAATGATAAAAACTCCAGATCACGACAAACCCCGTACAACAAAATTTTAACTTGACGAATATAGTTCGTAACTGCAAAAATTAATCTTGAAACACCCCCCCTACACTTTCACAAATTGCAAACTAAGAAACATAAAAGTAACTAGTATTTTTACACACCCATATACGTGTGGATGTGTGGTATATATTATGTAGATTAATCATAAAATAATAATTTACTAAAGATAGAAGGATAAAATTAGAAATGTAAAAATGTTACATAGTGGTGGTTATTATTGACGGTTATTTTATGACATTTCTAAATACGGTTTAACCTAGACCCTGCGACTTAATAAAAGAGTATAGATGATAAAAATCTAACTAATACGAATTTTAATAAGATGAAATCATTTTGTCCCAATCTAATTAATGAGTAAACCAATTCGTGGAACTTCACCAAAGCTCAAATCCTAAGAGGACCTTTCTGCAATTACCAAAGTTACAGTTGCAAAAAATTGTAATTTATTCAAAAAAAATTATTGAATAATAAGACCAAGAATTGACAGGTAAGTTCTTTTGCATAGGATTACCTAATAATCCTAAGAAGCGCTGGCGCTTAGTGCGCACTGTGCGTGCACCACAGCTCATAACGCACGCATGTCCATGCACCCAATTTTACAGCCTGTCTCTCTTCGCACACGAAACAAATACGTATATAATTTTCACCCAATCTTCTTCTTTCTTCCATTACATCATCACCTCTGAAGAAGAAAAGAAACCCTTTCAACCTTTCGTTAAGACAAAAGAAGAGCGCACGACTATGGATCCATGTCCTTTCGTGCGGATCGTAGCCTCAAACCTAAGCCTTAAGCTCCCTGAAAATCCCCAAAAGAGCAGCAGCCCCAGTGCTGCTTTCTACGCCAAGTTCAAGCTCAAGGGTTTTCCGACACAATCCTCGGACGTCTCCTTCCTCGAACACGACGCCGCAGATTCGAGGATCCATTCGTGTTTCAGCTTCAGCAAGGCCGAGCTAGAGAAGAGGATGTCGGCCGAGAGGAAATCGAACAACAAGTGTTCTTCTTCCCAGCAGCTGAAGATCGAGATTTACTGTAGGAAGGGCATAATTGGTATAATCGGAGGTAAGAACGCTTGTGGGTTTTCGGGCAAGAAGCTTATGGGTTCAATTACGGTTCAATTGGATTTGAAGAGCGTTTTTGAGAGCATAAGCGGAAATTCGGCAGTCAATTCGAGGAGTGGATGCGTTGTGATGCAGAACGGGTGGGCTTCCGTCAATGGGTCGGGTTTGAACCTTCACCTGAACGTCCGATCCGAGCCAGACCCGAGATTCGTATTCGAATTCGGCGGAGAACCCGAGTGCAGCCCGCAGGTTTTTCAAGTGAACGGTAATGTGAAGCAGCCCGTCTTTAGTTGCAAGTTTGGTGTCAGAAGCTGTGGAGAGAGGAACCTAAGATCAAGGTAATAATCATCTGTCTGCCTTTCTTTTTGCTGAAATTCGTGTGTTTTGTTTGTGTTTTATGACATGTTATTGCTTGATTTTCCGATAATCGAAAGAAAAATCGGTTCTTGATTGAACCCTCATTTCGAACGAAGGTTTATCTCTCCTAACATCCAATTATTCATATTCTTCCTTGGACAAACAGATCTTCCTTGTCGGAACCTAGCGCCTCCACAAGCTGCTTCGGAACCGCCGCCGCCGCCTCCTCCGACGACAACCACCGCCACCGCCACGAGCGAAAGGGATGGTCGATCACAATCCACGACCTCTCAGGCTCGCCGGTTGCCGCCGCCTCGATGGTCACTCCCTTCGTCCCATCGCCCAACACAAATAGGGTCAGCCGATCAAATCCCGGCGCGTGGCTCATCCTCCGACCATGTTTTCAGACAACGTGGAAACCATGGGGACGGCTCGAGGCTTGGAGAGAAAAGGACAGCCTCGGATATCGATTCGAACTTATCCCCGACGAAAGCATCGATAGAATTCCACTCGCTAATTCCTCTCTGAGCACCAAAAATGGCGGAAAGTTCAGCATAGATATAACGACGGGGCCCACGCCTCTGGTCAGCCCTAACAGCAGCTTCGACCTGAGCTCAGGTTCGGGCTCGGGTGGGTCGGGTTCTGGATCGGAGCTGGGTTTGGGATCTGGGTCGGGATCGTGGGCTAACATTTTGTACCGTGGGTTTGTGATGTCGTCGACGGTGGGCGGCGATGGGAAGCGCGGCGAGCCTGTGGTGGAGATTGGGGCTCAGCACGTGACTTGCACGGAGGACGCGGCGGCGTTTGTCGCTTTGGCGGCGGCGATGGACCTTAGTATGGATGCTTGTAAGTTGTTCTCGAAGAAGCTGAGGAAAGAATTGAGGCAACCCGAATTGTGATCTTGGGTCGGGTCGGATTGTTTTGGATTTGTGATTTTTTCTATTCTATTTCGTTTTCGATTGAGCGAGACTGTACAGTTGGTTATTGAATGAGTTTACGTTTTCTTTTTCGTTTTCTTTTTTGGTTTTTTCCTATTTTGTTTTGGTTGGCTTATAAATGTATTTCTATCTGTATATTGTGGTTGACAGCTGTATTTTGATTGGGATAATAAAGAATTCATTTTTGAATTGGAATCTGTTGTTGGGAGAAGGGAACAAGTGGTGTTAGATCTGTCCACCAGTATTTCATGTGGCTTTTGGACTTTCGTTAATTTGTTATATTCTTCTTTTTCGTACATATTTAAGTAATAAATAATAAATCGATAGTAAAGAGAGAGAGAGTCTTGCTTGGTATACTTGTTCTGTATACGTGTGTGCCTTCATCATGGATTCGTGCTGGCAAAATCCATTAATTACTCTTACAAAACAAAGAATCCATTGAATACTTACAACAAAGAATCCATTTAATACTTACAAAACAAAGCACAACTTGGCTTGGCATAGAAATGAATTTCTGAAACAAATCGTCAATTAGACATTAACCACAACGGTAAGCTTATTACAAGCAAAGCCACCAACTTTTTCTTCGAAATTTCGATATTTTCTTTGGAGACGGATAATTCCGAATATTGAATAACTTACAAATTTGTTCGTGTAATTACAAAATTTCAAACTAGTTTGGGTGGGGTGCGCCAGGCCCGTGCTTTAGTGCAACGCATGGGCGACGCTCGAAGGCCCAGACAGCAAGCTGCCTTAATGGGCCTTCCCCCTAAAAAAATTAATTTAATATCATGTGGGCCGATGGCCCACGTATCAGATATTAAACTGATAAGAACAGATACTACACTTGATCTTAGCCAAAAGGCCGAGAAAGGTATGAGCTAAGACTGCAAAAACTCTCTTGCTTTTATAGTGCTCGTTCTATAGTGACTTACTCTGCTTGGTCGATGTGGGACATTTGCATAGCGGTCTAGGGTTTCTTATAAATAAAAAATCGTGTAGGATAAAACGACGTTTCATAACTCAAGACTCGGACAAACTGAAGCTGCTGAACACTAGCTCGACTTTGTCCAATCTTCTTATCGCGTGAGCTGAAGCTAAGTAGGGAAGAGGAAGAAAAATGTCTGCTATTCATCAGAATATTTCACCGCCGATCGCCTCATCATCGTCAGCTTTTCTCGGCCAAAGTAATCTCAGGAACATCAGGTTTCTTTTTATTTACCTCTAATCTTTTCTTTTCTGTTCTGAAATTAGTCTGTTCTTTTGTGTTCGTAACTTCGGAGTTCGTGAGTTTTAATACGGTGTGGATTGCTGCAGGCGTACGAGTGTTGCTGTTTTTGGAAAAGGAAGTGGAGTTGTGAGATGTGTTGCCTCACCTTCAGCTGAGAAAACTGGTGATTCAATTGTTTTCGCTTTTTTGCTCTGTATTTGATGCAACGCGGCTTCTTATACGTCGTTAATCAGCGAGTCGTGTTGCAATGCGGCAAGATTTAATATGGTCTCTCTTGCATTTTTTGTTTTGGTGATACGTTGTGCTGATTTTCCACTGCTCTAACAATGTGATTTGTTTTCTGATTGAAGCTTACAATACTAAGGTGTCGCGTAATGAAAATTTGGCTAAGCTTCAAGCAGGGTACCTCTTTCCCGAGGTTCAATTTTAACTTTGACCTTTGGCATCGTGCTATGTTATCCTGACCTTGTTGTGATTTCTTGGCTTTTTTCGATTCTAAGATGTCTGGTATATCATGAGTATTGCATTTCATCATGGATAAACTCAAAGTTCTATCTTGTTATATTTCTAAATTGAATTGAAATATTTGAAATGCCCTGTCAAAATCCTTGTCTTTCTGAAAACGCACTGATTAGAAATTTTAGATGGAGTGAACTTTTAACCGATAATAATGCAAGGTCCTTTAATGATACACTGTAGCTTGTTGATGAAATACTTCCCTAGATGAGAAATGCTTCCGTAGTGGATGAAAATCTGTTGATGTTAAGTTACTTCATTTTTCATTTTGCATGAAGAACCGAAGAAGTATATCATTACCTGTCCTTTGTTTTCTTATCAGATAGGGCGTCGAAGATCTGCACACATGTTGAAATACCCTGATGCCAAAGTGATTAGCCTTGGAATTGGCGACACAACTGAACCCATTCCAGAAGTTATCACTTCTGCCATGGCCAAGGTAAATTTGTGCCTAATCGTTATGTTATAGCTCTACCGCGCAAGTGAGTATAAAAAAATTGTTGTACAACTAGATTATCTTTCAGGGTGAATTAGAGACAGATATTAGGGTAGATGATTTTCATTTCTGTATCAGTTTGCATGATGTGCACCCTGATTAATTTTTTTTAATTACTTTTCAGAGAGCTTATGCGCTTTCAACGATAGATGGTTATAGTGGTTATGGAGCTGAACAAGGTGAAAAAGTCAGTGACTATCTTGTTCCTTATGCTTTCTCTTGTCTTATCTATGTTTTAACTTTTCATTGACTACATTAAAAAATGCTTTTGTTTTATGACAGCAATTGAGAGCTGCAATTGCTTCAACATACTATGCTGGTCTTGGCATAGAGGAAGATGATATATTTGTTTCTGATGGTGCAAAGAGTGATATTTCTCGCCTTCAGGTTTGGCATTCTTATATATTTCGTAGATTTCAACAAGTGTGTTTTCTGTTATATTTGGTTTTTACCAACTTTTAACTCTGAAAAAAGTTATTCACATTCCTCTCTCATTTTCCACTAATTTACAGGTTCTTTTTGGATCCAACGTGACAATGGCTGTTCAAGATCCATCTTACCCAGTATGTGGTTTGTCGTTCCTCTGAATCAGAGCCAAAGGGTTAAAATTTTTCGTTGATCACAACTCTTATTTCATGCATATCAGGCTTATGTAGACTCAAGTGTGATATTGGGTCAGACCGGGCAGTACCAGAAAGATGTTGAGAAGTACGCAAACATTGAATACATGAGATGCACTCCAGAGAATGGTTTCTTTCCCGATTTGTCCACTGTTAAACGGACAGACATCATATTCTTCTGTTCTCCTAACAACCCAACTGGCTACGCTGCATCGAGGGAGCAGCTAACCAATCTCGTGGAATTTGCTAAGGAAAACGGGTCAATCATAGTTTACGACTCTGCTTATGCTATGTACGTGTCAGACGATAGCCCCAAATCAATTTTCGAGATTCCTGGAGCCAAAGAGGTTATTACATCCTTTTGCGTTAGAGTGTAGGATCATGTAGTAATATGTGTATATCATATGTAGGTTGCGCTTGAAGTATCTTCCTTTTCCAAGTACGCCGGGTTCACTGGTGTTCGTCTTGGTTGGACGGCGATTCCAAAAGAGCTTCATTACTCTGATGGATTTCCCGTGGCCAAGGACTTCAACCGTATTGTTTGTACTTGCTTCAACGGTGCTTCTAATGTTGCTCAAGCAGGCGGCCTCGGTTGTGTTTCTGAAGAAGGCATCAAGGTTAGCTTTCTTTTTTTTTTCTTTTCTGGGAAACACTTTTCTTTTGTCAGATTTTCGTAACATCTGAAAGTGGCTTGCCAACTTAAAATGACATTGCAGGCGATGCACGAGGTAGTGGGCTTCTATAAGGAAAACACTGGAATTATAGTGGACACTTTCAACTCGCTCGGTTTCAAGGTTTACGGAGGTAAAAATGCGCCTTACGTGTGGATATACTTTCCCGGCCGAAGCTCTTGGGATGTGTTTGCTGAGATTCTCGAGAAGACGCACGTCGTTACAACTCCGGGAAGCGGTTTCGGACCGGGCGGCGAAGGTTTCGTAAGGGTCAGCGCTTTCGGACACAGGGAAAATGTCTTGGAAGCATGTAGGAGATTCAAGGAACTGTACAAGTAAGTCGTATTTGGTTCTCCTTCAATCCTGGGATTTCGCTGTGTTTCAATAATGCTTCAATTCAATCGTTGTAACAGACACTTTTTGTTGGCTTCTGAACTTCGGTTTCTTGATTTGCATTCTTCCATGCGTTGTGTTCCTCGACATATATGCATTGCATGTTGGTGATTGTATTGAATAGTCGTCTTGTCTGATTATTACGGAGCATATACTAAATCGTACTGTTGAACTACACTAGCTCGTTTTTCTATCCTGAAAAGCGAGAATGCTGCCTTTCAGCGAAGAACACTTGCCTGAGGCCTTCTTCAGCGAGCGAGTGGTCACTATATTTCAGTCGAATTTTGTCTTTTTTCTTTAGCGGGTGGTCACATGATTCAGTGTAATAATTGATATCTGCTCTGACGAACCTCGGCATAAAATCAGTTAATTGAAATACCCAACCAACAAATTCATGATCTAACAAAGACAATATAATGCACTCACCATTGAACTCAAGTTTTTTGGACGAGCTTAACAATCAGATAGATAGTACCATGCTTATTATAATCTTAAGCACCATTGATGATGTGCTTCAACTTCTCTGTTCCAGCAACTAGTTCAGCAGATATTCCTGGTTCGTTAGCAGAATGCCCTGCGTCTGCAACCACCTAAAGATGACATTTATCGTATTCCATTACACAATATCTTGTTTATATTTCTGATATAAAGGACATAAAAAACTTATCCTGTTAAAACATATATTTCTTCGTTGTAATGGAATTTAGGAAGTTTACCCTGAAATCAGCCTCGGGCCAGGCCTTGTGTAGATCCCATGCAGACATCATAGGACAGCAGACGTCATATCTTCCCTGTGAATTCATGCATAGATATACACAATCGGAGAATTGACTTAGATTTAGTAGGCGGTTGTATTATAAGAGTTAATGTAAGAACGAAAAGCTTTGAGGAAGCGAAGCAATAAAGCACCTGGACGATTACTGTGTTGATATGCTTTACTTTTCCAATGTTATCCAAAAGGAACGAATCCGAAGGGAAAAAGCCTTTGTTGACGAAGTAGTGATTCTCAATCCTGGCGAAAGCCTGGGGAAAAGAAATATTATTCGTCAAGAATAAATTCTAAAGAAAAAAGGTAAAAGGCTCGAAGATTTTTATAAAACCATAACACTTATTGTTATTGGGTTCTAAAAGAACATTACAAACTGCAATGCTCAGCAGCAGAATACTCACCAAGCAAAACTCATCATCGTCTCCTCGTTTTACGGTATCTTCGTTAGGCATAAGATGTGCAGTCATCATTTCCCATTTGGTCCATGCCCTCGAAGCTGCATACTACATTTTTTTACAAAGTTACAACGAGTTTAGGGCCCTATTGAAAACACATCCATCGGCCTCAAATAGATCAGAAAATTTTTCTAACTGATGAAAGTGAAAGGGGAAAAATTTAAGAACATGGGTTGTACCTGTGTTTCTTTGTCATCCGAGTTTAATCTCTTGTGGTAAGCCTCGACAAGGCATCCTCTTTCGCTTTCAGGAATGAGATCTCTGAATGGCTCCCAAGCTAAGAACATCACATACCATAGTTAGATCTTCAAGGCACCAGTGAATAAATAAGAGTGAATTGAAGTACGATCGTGAGAAAAAGGACAGAACGTAATAGAGAAGAAAACGTACCATCAGGAAATATTGCAGCAGCTCCACCCTCATAAAACCAATCAATTTCTTTGTTACGCAACAAAAAGATGCCTCTCAGAACCATTCCAGTTACCTTAAACATAAGAATACGCCCGACTAAATCTCATTCTCTCACTATTACTTCTACAAAATCGAATAGGAAAGTTATGATGAAAAGTATCGAGAAAGGATAAGACAGAAACCTTGTCAGGATGAGTTTCACTGTATGCAAGAGCAAGAGTGCTTCCCCACGAACCACCGAAAACCTGCACTTATGTCAAAGAAATCACAAAATTGCACCTTTGAACCAAAAAAAGAAAAAGATAATACTCTCATTCGCACCATCCATTCTGGAACTTTTAAGTGTTCTCTCAACTTCTCAATGTCCCCAACAAGATCCCAAGTTGTATTCTCCTCCAGGCAAGCATGAGGTGTACTTTTGCCAGCTCCTCGCTGGGAATGCGATAGAAGAAACATAAAATGATGAATAACATACACACACATGTATTCACAACTTGACGTTTTCCAGAATATAACCTGATCAAATAAAATGATCCTATAAAAATGAGGATCGAAGAATTTGCGATTACTAGGTGAAGTCCCACCTCCTGGACCTCCATGGAGAAAAACAACTGGCTGCAAAATACTCACTCAGTCAACAATCTCAGTAACTGTTTAACACTAAGGCAGAGCAAAACACAAATAGGTCCCATCGAATTACAGACTAAAAACGATACATAACCGAAACATCAGAGCTGCTATACACAAGCAAGACTCAAATAACATTGATAGTTGGCTGCTAAGATGAAGAACAGGTTAAGAAAACTCACATGTCCATCAGGATTTCCAGACTGTTCGTAATAAACACTATGGATGTCCGAAACCTTCAAAAACCCCGTGTCATAAGGCTCTATGTCAGGATGAAGATTCCGATTCGTTGTCGGCAGCTTTTCCGTCGCTTCCATAGATCTTAAGCTCGCTTTTGGATCACTCGTGTGACTCGTCTTTCGACTGGTGTACAAGACCAAACTCCTTCCTACACACAACGTTTCGCAAGGAATTGAGAAATAACAAAACAGCAATTTGCAATAAGGGATGACAATGCTATGAAAAAGGTAGACAGACCTAAACTTGGGGGATTGTTCAGTGGATTCAATGAGCGTTTCAATGAATCGACAGCGAAAGACATTCGTCGAGTGCTTGAAATGCGAAGTACTGTGGTGACTGTTGCCCCTAAGCTCATTATTGCGTTTTATTTATTTATTTATTTTAACCAATATGAGAAAACTTAATAACCAATGCGACGAAGTACAACGTTAGAATAATAAAAATAAATAAATAAAGCGTAATAAAATGCAAATTATTTCGTCGTACTCTTTGTCGTATGAAGATTGAAGCTAATGAGTAATGACACTCGCTATTGAAGGAGAAACCTCCAAAGCTCATATGATAGAATCAGGGTTTTGGAAGATTCCGAATTCGGTCTAAATTTTCAATCAAATTTTTCTATGCAAAATAAAAAACAGTTCAAAATGTACTATCTGTACCTTTTTTTTTTCTGAAACAAAAATTTTCCATTAATTTCAAAATGATAATTACATGCGACTAAGCAGTCGGGAGGCTTTCTTTGGTACTATCTGTATGAACACACTATTTCCTACAAATACATACCAATTTATCCATCTTATAAACTCATTCAGCTTCTTACACAATAAAATCCATGTAAACTTCTTCCATAACATAACAATTGTGTATTGTGTGGTAAAGGTAATGTACTCTACTCTATATGACCACGTCGTCCTCGGCGTGTCCTTGTATCAGAAAATCAGAGCAATTCTTCGAAAACCCGCGATTATATGGGTTTCGAAAACGTCCATCGGGCCCACGTAGGTAATCGTAGCGAAATCTGTTTGCCACTTCGTTCGTCGTGATATTTCGAGCAATCTAAAAGAATAAAAAGGAGGAATTATTCTTACGAGCGACGATTTTCTCTAGGAAGGAAATAAAGAAGGGAGGTAGTAGAAGAACATGTTTTCTTTTTACCTGTGTGGCTTGAACTATTAATAGCGTTGCTGATGCAAGCAAGATAGCCGAGTCCATGACGAGGAAGGCGATTATCCCGGGGTGGTTGAAGATCAAATGGCTAGTCCACGTTCCTCTCGCTGACGTGGATGGCAATGGTGTCCATATTCCTGACATTGACCCGTAAGAAAAAGTAACTAACATATGAAGCTCCAAGCTATAGATTTCTTTCTTAATGATTACAAGTGTTAGTGCTGATAGGATTTACTTTGTAATGTCACGACCCAACTAGTCAATGCCGTTGAAGTCCCCAGGCAGAGAAAGACGACGAAATCTCGCTTGTTCCTCTGAAAATTTCATGACGGAGAGAGCTGTGTAAGAAATTCCAGAAAACACTATCCAATAAACTTCGCAACGTACAAGGAAAATAAGACACTGATAGACCGAATTTTAACCAGGAAAGTAGCTTATCCTAGATAGTATATTGTACGTATTCTACGTTCCTAGCAACTATAACCCTCTCTCAAGTTGGAGCGTCAATGAAGATGAACCAATTAGCAAGAACAGAGAGGCGAAGTAGAACTATTAATCTCACGCAATAAACGAAAAAATGCAGATATGATGTTTTTTTTTTTCAAATAAGTGCGTTTAAGGATCAATTTATCGACTATGGAGTAACTCGGTACCTTCCCCACACAGTTTGAGATCCAAGGGCAGTGGTGATCAAACTGTTCCACACAGCGTTTGCATAGAGCACAGTGCTTGGAGCGAACGGGTCTGATTATCTAAATAAAAAGGCCACATTAGATTAAAAACACATCATGTAAAGGACAATGCATAAGAGAAATATTAGAGGAACCTTGCATGTTGGGCAAAGTTGAGAAAAGTTCCCAGTCCAAAGAGAATTATTGCTCAAATCAACATTGACCAAAAGATTCTGCAAATCAAAATTGGGAAAGTAGATAATTTGACCCAGTTCCAAAATAGTAACAAACCACCACAGATAAAATGTACGCTATCAAGACCTCTGTGTCAGAATGGTTGATTGTGCCTGTTTTTATGTACCCCGGATCCTTTCTGCAATAGAGTAGGATAAGATTAGATGAAACAATGTAAGTCGAGTCCAACGTTCACACAATGACATTGGAATTTTAAGGAAAAAAACATAGGATGTTGAATATGTCGTAAGAGATTAATCTAATATAGTTTTGCGTAAAATAAATACGGTCGATATCGTCCATAGTAGAAATATACCTACTGCAACGGGCCAGCATGATTAAAGATGCGACTGCCAAGGAAACCGCGGTCCATCCCCAAAGTCCAACAGTAGCAGTAACCTTTGTTAGGTTGGGAGCTAGCCGAAGGAGCAACGAAAGATAATTGATTGGAATTTTGCTAGACTGACAAAAAAAACAAGGAATAATTATGACTTACCAAGAAGGACAGAGTTTATGAAGAGAATCACATTAATGACTACTAATGAGAACAGAACTGGGGCAAAACCAAATTGGCCCCCTTGTCCAGAGCAAATCTTGTCTTTCCAACTATCGCTCTGTGCACGTCGGGCATTTGACTGCACAAGATGAAATGTCATTAAACAAAAAAAATTATAATATTTGCTAAAGGGTGTTAGAGAATGCTGGTGACAAGAACCTCCAAGAACAGAGCAATATTTTTGCTGTCAAGAAATCAGATTATACATCAATAGCAACTATTGCATCAGCTATTACCAATAAGGCTACATACAAGGAAATTAGCGATTTGCCGATGACCTTTATCCAAAGCAAGATCCAATGGGGTCTTTCCTGCTTTATCTTTTACCATTAGTTCCTCCTTAGTCCCAGAATGTACAAGCACCCCACATGCCTCCACATTTCCTATCAATGCAGCCCAGTGCAGAGGTGTGCAACCTAGGTGCAGTAACGACATATTGTCAAGACACTGTATATCAAACTCCAATCAATAGTCAATGTCGGGAGGATATACTTACCATTTTTCCAATTACAGTATTCCCTCAACATCAAAACCAACTGAAAAATGGAAGTCACTCTCAAATTTCCAGGACAGGAACATACCTTGTATATCTTGCCTTCCTTGCCAAGCATCTCTAAACAAAAGCAACCTAACAACATCGGCATATCCTTTATACGCAGCCCTGTCAAAAATGAAGAAGGAAAATTTAACGTGTAGTTAACAAAGAACTGGACTTCAAAGAAGAACGTATTACGTTGGACATCCCCAATAATTAACAAACTAGTTTCATTCAGTTGAAAAGAAAAACCTCGTAAGCAGTATGATCATAGAAATGAATAATTCACATGTACTAATTATTGTGAATGAAGCAACGATAGAGAAATAAGGCAATATCGAAGTCCCCGAACTACAATGCATGAAAACAACTATTATTCTACTGACAAACCAGTGTAGAGGACTCCTTCCATCATTATCTGGTACATCAAATTCGGCATTATGCTTAGCTACGATGTGATTCAGGAATGCAGCTTGTCCGTATTGTGCTGCCACATGAACCGCCTGCAACCAAAAATTTCAGAGATTCACAAATATTTATTAAGTTGCCATACATTAAAAAGGAAAAAAAAAAAGATCCAATCAACGCAATAATTCAAGCATCCAATGGTTAAATCCGGCATTTGGGAAAAGTACCAACAAACAGGGCAAAAATTGCGCTAACGTCTTCCCATATCATCTCATGAATCACATATATTACAACTTCAAAACGCAGCCAACAATGCCAACAAATACACAATACCTATGCGCAACTACGTTACAAGAGAACACTAAAGTAATTAGTAAAAAGAATGGCTCAGATACTGTCTAAAATTACCCGGTAGCCATTAGCGTCTGCAGCCTCGACTCGAGCCCCGTTCTGAAGCAGCACTTCTGCAGCAGAAATTGCTCCACGAACTGCGGCCCAATGAAGAGCAGTTTGTCCAGCATTATCCGAAGCATTCACTTCTCCGCCATGCTGTATGAAATCAACAAAAATAATCAACCAGTCAACGAATTGCTGGCTTGTCGCATATACTATACTTACAATCACCACAAAGAAGAACTGCATAATTCCAACGACTACCCAATCCGAACCAAACGACAACTCTAACAAAAACGACGATTGAACTAAATAGCAAATTACGTCGACGATGTACTGCACAATCTCGAAGAAATTGTTCATCGCCGCCCATTGAAGCGGATAATACCCATTTCTATCAGGATGTGAAAGTGAAGCGCCCTCATTTTCCACAAAGTCACGCAGCTTTTCAAAGTCCCCATACGCCGACGCAGAGTAAACGTCGACGACGTGATTTTCACCTGGATTTTCGTCGGAAGGAGGAGGTTTATGTTCGCTGGACACCGACACAATCTCGATTTCTGATGAAGCCATTCGGAATCCGGAGAAATTCGCCGTATCAATCTATTGCTGTAACTCACATGAATCAATTCCTTGTTGCTCGATTTGTGGAAATGATCTTAGGGTTGATCGCAGATAAACTTGCTGAATGGCAGAGTTCGTCTGCTCAATCAATCGTCGATGAAGCGGCCGCAAAGGAAAGCTCCAAGGACTCTCTAGAGAGAGCCTCTTTGCCTTTTCTATTACTTGGATTTGACTTCAGACACTGCTTTGATTGATGTTGTCGTCAACGACTCAATCATCGAGCTAGCTTTCCTTCGTCATTAGCGAACAGTGACAAATTTTGAGACATCGATGGTTGGTGCGTATGTAGTACAATTGTAGTGTTTAGGGAGCGATATATAATTAGAAAGAAGTACGAGGGGTTGATATGAAATTACGTCTAATAATCCACCAACCTCATAATTAGCAGCCAGCCACGGGCGAAACTGTACTACTCTGTGGTTCTCATTCAAAGCTCAATCAGCAAATAGAGAAAGAAAGAAATGGCGGCTGTGAGAGCGATGGCGTCGGCGAGCAACACAATTTCCAGCACTTTGCTTTTCAGAATCCCGGCGAAGGCTAAACCTCAGAGCTCGTCGAGCCTTTGCTTCAGAAACAACAGGCTTTTGCCTCGTGGAACGAGGAGGTTCTTCACTTGTAAGGCAATTTACAATCCCGAAGTTCAGATTAAGGAAGAAGGGGAGCCTGAAACCCTCGATTATCGCGTGTTCATCCTCGATGGTTCGGCGAAAAAGGTACGGGAAAAAGATTTTCATTTATCGGCGCGTGTTTGTGTGTGGGGTTGCTGTGAAATAGTGAAAGATTTGCTCGAGCGTTGGTTGTTTGAGGATTGCTGATTGCGTAGGATAACGTAAATTCATCGGCTTTCTGCGATTGAGCTCAAAGTCTTTTCTTCTTTTTCTTTCAGATTTCCCCGTGGCACGATATCCCATTAAAGTCGGGCAATGGAGTGTTCAATTTTATTGTGGAGATTCCGAAAGAGTCGAGCGCAAAGATGGAGGTCGCCACAGATGAGGTTTATACGCCTATTAAGCAAGATACGAAGAAGGGAAAGCTCAGATACTATCCGTAAGATACTAAGTTTGTGTATTCGTCTTTCCATCATTTTTGTTAAGATTGAATACTCAGTTTTGTTCTTTTTCCTCTGGCATAGATACAATATTAATTGGAACTATGGATTGCTTCCACAAACATGGGAAGACCCGTCGCTTGCAAATGATGAGGTCGAAGGAGCATTTGGCGACAATGATCCTGGTAAAATTTTCAACATTTTTAGATTAGTGGCTTTACATGTTTGTTGAGAACAAGAAATCAAGAATTGAAATCCGAATTTTTTTATGTCTTGGGATAGTTGATGTTGTTGAGATTGGGGAAAGAAGAGCAAATATCGGGGAAGTGTTGAAAGTGAAGCCCTTGGCCGCTCTTGCTATGATTGACGAGGGAGAACTCGACTGGAAAATCGTTGCAATCTCATTAGACGATCCAAAAGCTTCCCTTGTTAATGATGTTGATGACGTCGAAAAGCATTTCCCGGTAGGCGTCCATCCAAACTTTCAACGATTTTCGTTTCCCAGCAATGATTGTATCATATCGTATATCATTCTTGCTGAAGTAGTATTTTCCCATTGCAAGAATAAAGCTCTGTGTGAACTAACCAACCACAAATATGATTTCAGGGAACACTTACTGCCATTAGAGACTGGTTTAGAGACTACAAGATTCCTGATGGTAAACCTGCTAACAAGTTTGGTCTCGGCAACAAGCCAGCAAATAAGGTAATCAACGCGAAGAATAAAGTGAGAGGGATTCTTGCGATCATCATCTCATATTGAAAGAAAAAATCAAAATCGCAACTTGAGTTTTAATTATTCCAAAATAATTTTCTTTATGAAGCTTCTATTTTCTTCATCTGAAGCGTATGATCTTGATGGTTCTCCATGCATGTACAGGACTATGCCCTCAAGGTGATAGCGGAGACGAACGAGTCCTGGGCTAAACTTGTCAAACGGTCTATCCCAGCTGGTGAACTTTCACTTGTATAAGTTCCTATTTAATGTTTTCAAGAATTTCCAATTACAATCCATGCAGAATTCTTGGAACTGAAATTCTGTATCTTGCCTTGTATAATTTATGCAATTCGATTGAACTAACATTTCTTATTTTACAACTGTAAACATAATTTGAATTATCATATACAATGTGTGTGTGTACATATAATTGCCTATCTCTCAGTTATGAAAAGCTTGAACCCTTCATTTCCCATATTCACCTGCTCTTCTTGTATATCATCTATCACAGAACTCACATCCAAATCATTACAGCAATGCAAAGTGATGCTCTCGAGCAAAGGCAAATGTCCGAAGGTCCCACATGGGATCTCTTTCAAAAGCCTGCAGTGCCTTAAAACGAGGTGTTTCAGCCTCGGTAAATGATCCCTTCCTTCGCATTCCCATGTCTCCAAATCCGTACAGTTAATCATCAGAAACCCAAGTTTACGAAAACCACCTTCATTGCATCTCCATATTGGCCCCGAAAAGGCATAGTTTCTGAGTTTGAGCACTTCAAGATTAGGTAGCCTGCTAAGTTTTAACATGTCCTCCCATGGATAAGAGGTTCCGCTGAGAGTCAACTTTGAAAGTTTGGTTGGGAAATTATAAGGAAGAGGGCCGGGTTTCAAGTTCGGGCTGATAAAGGGGTTGCAAAATGTGTACTTGAGCTTCTCGAGTTCTCGAAGATAGACCAGCTTCTTCAGCCATCCATGAAACCTATGATCCTCTTCAGTTTCATGTACTCCTAATTTCTTCAGATTAGGCATGCATAAGAACACTTTCTTGATGCAGCTTATCGGGCGTATCGCATAAAGTGACTGTAGATTATCCAAAACTCTGAGCTGTTTATCTTCTTCGGTTTGTGCCTCTGAAGCGGACGTCATAGGGTGATAAGAAAGACAGCTTTGTGTTAACTGAAAGTGTCGAAGTTCAGGCATGTTCCAGAAACTGCTGGTCAGCTGTACATCCCATTTAGAATCAACAATGAAGGTTTGGACACTATGAATCATGGACGAAAACTGAGTTAAGTTCAAAGGATTTTGAACTGAGATCGCCACTAGCTTCAAACGAGTCAAGCGTCTGATCTCTTCAGGGACCGTCCTTAATCTTACATTCATTAGGTACAAGACCTTGAGAAGCTTCAGATTCATGTCCAAACGCAGCTGGCGACCCGACAAGTACAGTGATTCGAAGCCAATCAAGGATTTCGTGTAAGGAAAAGATTGCGTGCCTATGTACTTGCAGAAGCTCGAGTGGAAAGAGAGGCGTTGAAGATTACGACTCCCCTGTTTTAGATTTTGCTCATAGCTCTCTATTACGTGAAAGAAATTCCGTTCCCTCGATTCTCCCACGCACAAGTCTCTCATCAGGTCATGAACGTAGCAAATCTTGTTCTTGCCATCAGAACTCTTTGCTTTAACCAGCACAAGATTCCTTGCGATGAGGTTTTCTAGGTACTCCTCAGCCACTTGTTCTAAGCTCTTTAAGTTCCTCGACGTGATAAAACCCTCGGCGATCCATAACCATATAAGCTTCTTGACGGGTATTTCATAATCTTCTGGGAAAATTCCCATATAAAGAAAGCAAGGCTTCAGATAATCTGGTAAGTGGTAATAACCCAAGGCAAGTATGTTCTGACAGTTATCTGCATCTTTCATTGCTACTGCACTTAATCTCTGTGCTATATTATCCCAAACTTCGAGTTTATCCTTCATCTTAGACAGAAGCCCACCTATGACTACAATGGCTAGTGGCAATCCTCTGCATTTTCGAGCTATTTGCTTACCTGTTGCCTCTAAGTCCAAAGGGCAAGCTTTATTACCAAAGATCTTAGAATGCAGCAGTTCCCAGCTCTCGTTTTCGCCTAAACATTGTAATAAATGTGGAGAAGAATCGGGGCTCACATGAACAGCAACATCCCTAAGCCTACTCGTAAGTATAATTCTACTGCCATTCTTATCGTCGGGAAAGATTCTCCTGAGATCATCCCACGCTTTCGTATCCCATATATCGTCCAACACAATTAGGTACCTCTTACCCTTTAAGCTTCTGTAGGCTAATTCTCTCAGTTCTTCGTCGGTCTTTAAGCAAATCTCATCCGAATGATTGCTCATAACGCCGATCAGAACACTTAACAGCATTTCTTTGATGTCGTATCTTTGCGAAACTGTGACCCAAGCACGGAGATAGAAGTGATGCTTCACTAATGGATCGTCGTACAACAGATCGGCTAAGGTTGTCTTTCCTATTCCAGCCATGCCTATGATTGGATAGATTTTAAGCTGTGGCGATGAGCCAGTTAAAGCATCGAGTAGAGCTATTACATCGCCTTCGAGCCCAACGAGTTTGGTCTGTGCGTCGGTGAAACTTCTGGAAGTTCTCAAGGATGACAAGGACTCAACTGTTGCTGAAAGAAAAGAATTGAAGATATCAAACTTCAGACAACAAAGTTAAGGGAGCTCATTTCTAGGACCAAACCAAAGATGAGGTTGTCTTACCACTTCTAGACATGTGTTCGAAGTCTTGAAACTCCTTGTTGTAAAGGATGTTCTTCAGCTCTTCGTTGATGAGCCCTATCTCTTCTGTTACTCTGCGCATACTCCAAGGATTAGAGCCATCTAAGAGTAGACTCCTTTTGCCGATTGGATTTGATGGAAGACATCGAACGGCCTGTTCGAAGAACAAACCTTAATCAGAGGGAAGAATATGCATTCACGAAAGTAGAGGTAATAGAATGGGATAAGATGCTATAAACATTACCCAGAAATCAAGGAGAAAGCTAGCTTCTTCGGCGGCGTCTCTAATCCTTTTCTCTCCAATCTGCTCCACCAATTCACGATCGTAACTCTCCAGCGATGAATCTCTGAGCAAAGAGTTCATCAAGCTGACGTTACGGTAAAGATTCTTCACATCTTTCTTGGTGAAGTTTATACAGAAAAGCTCAGAACCAAAGATAAGGCCTTTAGAGCGCATGAGCTGCTCGAGATCTTGCTTAAGAGAAGCTACTGCTGTGTATGTTGCCATGGCGTCAAAGGTCAAATCTTCTTCTTGAATATTATTACTACATTACATTATATACTATCCTGCCATCAAGTGTGCTTGATTGAAGGAGTCACTGATTGCGTCTATTTTTAATATCTCAGCTGATCAAAAGTTTGACGACTTCTTACATAAGGTTGAAACTTGAAGGAATCAACGATATGACGCTTTGCTCTCTTAAAACTTTACCGCTGTTAAGTTTTTTGTTGGATTTTCCACATTCAAATTTTTTCGACGACTCAGAAAATTCATTGGAGTGATTGCTTTCCACATGCGAACGGAAAAATAGACAGCTTTTACGAATCAATGATACTAAGCAGAACGGTAGGCATGGAAATACTTGAATTTAGCAATATCATGTTTCGAGAAATATCTCCAAGCATTCTGAATCTGCTGTGCTCATATATATACATACATAAATGTACCTCGATCCCAGTAATACGCGCCAAAATCGAGAGAGAGAGACGAATACTATTCGACTACGAAAGGAAGGAAAGGGAGAGGTAAGAACTAAAAAAAAGTCACCTCAGATCGGAATCTTGTTTTGCAACGCCGACTGGGTTTTTAGCGTTTACTTCTTTACCAGTGTGCGATTGAGGTTGAGCATCGTCTTCGCTTTCGATATCGCAGTAACGTACGCCTTTCCCATCTTCCTCGTCGTCCAAATATGGCTTATTACCATCTTTCTGAGACTGCGACGATAAATTGCTCTCTTCGTCGCCGTTAGAAGTCGCGTTTTCTCCGAGGACTTCGACGACCCTCACCTTCGTTCCAATTTATCATGGAAAATGAGTTTGTTAAAACCAAGCGTATATCTTTATTATATATCCTTACCTGCAAAGGCTTCATTATAGCGGTGAGCTCTTGGTCCTCGGTTTTCTCCAATGCTTCAATGGCTTGAAGCTCCATGGAGTCTCTTACTTGTTGGCTTAAGAAGCTCACTTCGTCGGACATAACGCCGAGTCCCTTGAGAAGCTTCGAGCCGAGCTGGAAACTCGTCTGGGGAAGTGATTCAACGGATTTTATGAGAATTGAAGTTCCCATATATTTGTTACGACTTTGCAGTTGAAAAATACCTCTGCATTTTCAAGAATTGCGTCGGTTGCACCTGCTTTCTTCAGGTCCAAAAGATGCATCATGTCTTGGGCACGGGCATATATTGGAATCTGCAGCATAGATTTTTTCAAGAATTCGTTAGGAGGGAGAGAGAGAGATTGAGAGAGAGAGAGAGAGAGAGAGAGAGAGAGAGGCTTACGCCAGGGTAAGCAAGGCGAATACGCTGGACAGCCTCAGTGGTTCTTTGCTTCTCAGTGTACATTATCATCACAGCTTTGGGGGAATTCACGCCGGCACTCTGCAAAACCGCTGGGCGAGAGCCGTCTCCGTAGAGGACAGGAAAACCGAGTTTTCTTGACTTCTGTTGTGTTGTAGACAGCAAATTGGAAACTTCGATCGAATTACATCTGCTGCAAATGAGGTAGAAAAACGAGGATTTTTGGGTAATAAACTTGCCTTCACAATAGAAGGGTCGAGGTCGAATGCAACGAATGGCCATCCAGCGTTTCCGTCAACAGCCAATGGAGTCGACAATAAATTTGCAAGGACCTTTGTCCAAGGAAGATCTCACGGTTACTTAAATTGCAAATTCTTAGAGCAACTTTGAATGTTTTTCGGCCAACTGCCTAAACGTTTAAGACATACCTGAGCCTTTTGTCCGAATCCTACAATAACAACGGGCTCACTGGCGTCGAAATTTACTGAATCGTCGGCTTTCTGAAACACCTCAGCACGGTATTTTAGATCGTTACTTACATCAGACTCGAATTTTATCCATAATAATGCCTATAATTAGAACAAATTCGGATACTTACACTTCCATCTCCGAATTTCTCACCAACGTAACTTGCAGCTTTTCTCCCGATTTCATTGAGTAAGGGTGTCAGTGCCATAGATAAGACAACGACGATTATGAGAAGCTTATTCAGCTCAAGTGGCAAAACTCCAAGCCTGTAAAGATTCAAGTATCAATAACATACAGATAGTGATAGAGAAATTTTTGTCCTGACCTGTTTGCCAGAGAAAAGACGACAAAGGCGAATTCACCGCCCTGTGAAAGAAGGAAGCCTAGCCTTACGCTCTCTTGGAGCGTCAATCCAACTCGTGGGCCTATCGCTGTAATAATCAGCGTCTTAATAACGATCAACCCCCCAAAAGTGAAAATATATTTGGCCATTCTCGTATGAGAATCTGCAATTTCAAAATGCCAAAAGGTTACAAAATCTCTGGAGCGGATCAAATTAAAGATGTTAATCCTAGGATTTTCAGAAGGTTGAGAATACATATGAGATGAGATCAGAACATATTAGTAAACCTGCATATCAATCGATGTTCCAGTTGTAACGAAAAACAACCCAAGGAGTAAGCCTCTAAAAGGCCTAATGTCAGCTTCAATTTGTGTACGGAAGTTGGTTTCAGCAAGAATAGCCCCAGCTAAAAAAGCGCCCAGCTGCAAATCAAACGAAAAGTGGATAGCTTATATGTGATTTTTTCTGACAAATATTATATGACATATTGGATAGGTGGTGATTCATATCTAACCGTGTCACTAAAACCCAACTTCTGTGTAATAAGCGACGTTCCCGCGACAGTAAGCAAGCAGAGAGCTACAAATGCTTCGGAACTTCTTGTTTCTGCAACAACCTGGACAAAAATCAAAAGTAAGAGAAAAAAGAAATATAGGCCTGTTTATATCTTTTATCATGGAAGAATGGAAACCTCGAAAACCCTCCTCAAGAGATATTTTCCTCCCAGAGACAGCAAACCTAGCCCAAGTAAAGCTTTCAAGCTCTCTTGAACAAGCATTGGCCAGAGACTTTCTTCAATAATATTCTGTAAACGATACATTTTGAAACAACAAAACGAACTCAACAGATGACCAAATCCATGACTTGAGCTTCTAATATGAGAAAAGACGAGGGTGAATTTTTCATTCACCAACTTTCAGTTTTCTAAATGCTTTTTGTAGCATTAAATCCTTTACCAAGTGATTTTAAAACTCCAATATACCTGGCTCTCTAACACTGGCAGTATCACAAGAAGTGGGACAACTGCAATGTCCTGCACATACCATACCAAGTTGTCATTAATGATAATTGTAAATAAAACATGTACAAATAATGGCAATAATAGGGAACAACAACTACTTTATCATAAGATATATGAACACAAGTCAGGGAACTAAAGATCAATAAAAGCATGTAGTACCTGCAACAGAAGTATACCAAGAGTAGCTGAGCCAAATCTAGTGGGGAGTTCTCCTTTCTCAGCTAGAAGCTGTTGATATAACGCCGAAAGATCGATTATACATGCTTTTCAAACGTTTGACTCTTCAAAATCTTCTTACACAAGAAACTATTCTTCATATTTCACCATTCGTCATTTCAACAATTCCACAAGCAATTGGATACTTGAGTGACAGAATGCTATTGGAAATCACAACTCAAGTTATCTAAGATCAAGCACCTGAAGAACAAAGGCAGATGATGATAATGAAAGGGCAGCACCAATTACCACCGCTTCATCGACACTTCGGATATTGACCTAAAATTTTCACTGTCATTTCTGATTCATGGGAAAACCATTAAAAGTAACTGAATTTAGCTTACATGAAAAGAATGACCACTCTGCTAAACATACAAGACACTAAGCTTAGAATAGAAATCTCCCTCGCTGATTATTTTATAAGTTCCTATTAACCAAAAGTCCACTTCAAACCTCGAGGAAAGTGGGATGAAAAACTTGAAAATCATTAAGTTAAATTTTACATCACGCGGAGTACTATAATTCAAGTTGAAATAAATCCAAAACAATCTAGAGAAAAGTGAATTATATTGCATTAAACTTCCACATCTTGTTCAATATTATAAAATATAACGTCAGTATCTTCTTACCAAGTCAGGTCTTGAGTGGAACAAAAACTCTAATACTCGTGTCCCAATTGCACCGTTTGGTGGAAGTTCAAATGCTGTGAAGGCGAGTGTCGACAGCAAAACCTTCAACAGAGGAAATCAGTAGAAAATTTTGTCAAGAGGCATTGAGATTCTTTTCTCCCTATTCTATCACATTATTGCTATTAATTATTAAAAAAGGAACACAACGTATAATTCATAGTAGTATCGATGATAAAATCACAAATGTCTGTCGAAAAAGAGATAAATAAATTGCCAAGGTTACCTGACTTAGGCCCAGGCCAAAAGCAAATTTAGCAAGAGCCTTCAAGCGAGCAAGTGAGAGCTCCAAACCCATCTCAAACAACTGCAAACAATCAAGATCGATAACATCTCTTAAATTTCTGATGATATGAAAGCGGTTCTATGGAAACAATAAAGAACCTCCGAATGTGAGACGTCATTACTACAAAATGATTCGTTCTTGACGCATACATAGAGATATTTATCAGACTCACCAGGAATAGAATCCCCCATTCCGATAGAACTTTGACATCTGTAAGATTTCTGATAAACCCAAACTGATTGAGCACAACACCTGCAAAGAAGAAACCCAGTATCTGAAAAGAACAGAAAATTAGCACAGGCCTCACATAGTTTATCATAACAACAAAAAACGAAGCATATAGCAAAGGTCGATTTCATCATGCCATTAAACACAAAAAAAATGTTTTTTCTATAAAGATCACATTCAGACACACTAAATTTATGATCATCACGGCTGGTAAAGGAAACTTACAGGGCTGGCTTTAATCGTTCTAAAAGCAGGAACCACTAGCACAGTTACAGCTAAGAACGTAAGAGTATCCAAGCCCAAATCATTGATCACATCAACAGCGCTTGAAACTTCAATTGACGCACGAATCCTGAATTTGAACTGTTTCCTGCGTCTCCTCTTCATAAAGCAAACCCCTCCTCCAACAATGGCGCACGACGATACTGGCGTGCCCTTCAAACCACATCTAATTCTGTGATTGAGCTGAGACCTCACTGCGTAATTCCTGGCAAATGTCCGCTCATGTGCGAATTTACCACAAGCACACGACAGCATGCCATAGTTCGGACAACATCGCGGAGAAGATGATGCCGTTCTGATCGAATTTGTCTGGAAAGCAAATCCATAACCCTGCATTATGGAGACGACAGTAAGGGCCTTGCAAGCATTCAATAAGATGATGATCATCATCAGTAAGAGAAGCTGACTTCCTTATCTCCTTACACATCGCCATATCAAAAATCTACACAAATGAAGAGAGCTCATACTTACTTTCAGGTTGCAGCAGTATGGCGCTGCGTCTAGCATCGACCAACGGAACGAATTGGCGCGCGCGCCCCCTTATCGAACTTCAAAGTAATGAAGGCAATCGCAATGTGAATTCAAGAAGATAGAGAGATGAGGAGATTCTCCGGGTTGAGTTGAAAATAGAAGGAAATATTGAGATGGAAAATGAGGAAGATGATGAGCCACAAGTTCTCCTTGGGACTTTTTTTGGATTGTTCTGTGTTTGGCGAAAACGTTTCGGAATAAAAAACAAACGGCCGCACGAGATACAAAGGAGGATGCATTGAGGATTCTATTGCGTGCGTGGCGGATTACTGAATATATATTTCAGTGATATTTTCAAATATAAATAATAGTTTTACTATTTTCTGAAGTAAAATAGTTGAAATATGGTGGGTCTTGTTCATCGTAATATTCCGACAAGAGGCCAATGCCAAAACCGAATTAATAGCAATAAGTGAACATTATTACATCCAAAGAGATCAACCCTTTCACTGTTTCGCCAGAACTGCTGTTGCATGAACCAAAACAAAAAACACTACCAACGTTTTAATTCGGTTAAATTTCGAACACATATCGAACAAAACGACCCCAAAAAAGGCATCAGAAACACGCGAAAAACCCGACTTATTCTCATCGATTTTCACCGACGACTTCACTTCTTTACCTCCTCGTACTCTGCCTCAGGCGCCTGTTCACCACCACCGCTGCCGGCGCCACTTTGCGTACCTCCCGAGGAAGAACCGCCCGACATGTGCTGTCCAATCTTAGACACCGCTTTGTTCGCCTCGTCGAGCTTGGCCTTAATATCATCGATATTCTCAGTGGCCATCGCATTCCTCAGATTTGTAACAGCAGTTTCGATTTCAGACGCAACTTCTGCAGGGATCTTGTCCCTATATTCGTTCAAGCTCTTCTCAATAGAATAAATGGTTGTGTCCGCACTGTTCCTAAGGTCGATCAGAGCCTTCCTTTGTTGATCCTTCTGGGCGTGCATCTCGGCCTCTTTCACCATCTTTTCGATCTCATCTTCTGATAAGCCGCCGGACGATCTTATGGTGATCTGCTGTTCCTTGCCCGTCGTTTTGTCCTTTGCTGAAACAGTGACGATCCCATTTGCGTCTATGTCGAAAGTGACTTCAATCTGAGGCATGCCTCGGGGAGAAGGTGGGATGCCCACAAGGTCGAACTCGCCCAATAACTTGTTGTCTGTGGCCATTTCACGTTCTCCTTGGAGAACTCTGATGCCCACTTGGGTTTGATTGTCAGCAGCCGTCGAGAATGTCTGAAAGAAAATCGAAATGTGAAATTAAGATTAGTGGAAAATTTTTCAATTGCCTTGAATCCATTTGCACACTCACCTGACTTTTCTTGGTGGAATTGTGGTGTTTCTGTTGATCAATCTGGTGAAGATTCCTCCGAGCGTCTCAATACCAAGAGAAAGGGGAGTGACGTCGAGGAGAAGCAACTCTTTCACATCACCACGGAGAATGCCGCCCTGAAGAGCGGCACCCATTGCAACTGCCTCGTCTGGGTTTACGCCTTTGCTCGGTGACTTGCCGAAGATTTCGTTAACAATCTCCTGAACCTTGGGAACGCGCGTCATTCCCCAACTAGGAGGACCTCGTCGACCTCCTTGGTGGAAATTCCGGCGTCTTTCAAACAACTCTGGCATGGACCACGAGTCCTCTCGATAAGGTTATTAACCAAAGCCTCGAACTTGGACCTTGTCAGCGTTATATTAAGATGTTTAGCGCCCGAAGCATCTGCTGTGATGAAGGGCAGGTTTATTTCAGTTTGGGAAGTAGAAGAGAGCTCTATCTTAGCCTTCTCGGCTGCCTCTCGAAGCCTTTGCAGAGCAAGCCTGTCCTTTGACAAGTCAATACCATCTGTCCTCTTAAATTCACCCACCAAAAACTCGAGCAGAGTATTGTCGAAGTCTTCTCCTCCCAAAAATGTGTCACCATTGGTGGCTTTAACCTGGATGAATTATTTTATCACTTAGGCACCAACCGAAAAGTAAACTCTAATTATTGGCAGCTGAAAGACAGACACAAGACAGACACGATCGCATACCTCAAAGACGCCATTAGAGATCTCTAGAATAGATATATCAAATGTTCCACCTCCAAGATCGAAAACAGCAACAAGGCCCTCTTTGTTGTTCATACCATAAGAGAGTGCAGCTGCCGTAGGCTCATTGATGATTCTCTGAACATCCAGGCCCGCTATTCTGCCAGCATCCTTGGTGGCCTGTCTTTGGGCATCATTAAAGTAAGCTGGCACAGTGACGACAGCCTTGCTTATCGACTTACCGAGGTAAGCCTCGGCAGTCTCCTTCATCTTTGTCAAAACGAAAGCGCCGATTTGGCTCGGAGAGTATTGTTGACCATTAACTTCAACCCATGCATCCCCATTAGGAGCCCTGACAATCTTGTACGGGACCATCTTCATTTCCTTTTGTGTCTGAGGATCATCAAAGCGCCTACCAATTAGACGCTTGGTCCCAAAAACCGTATTGGTTGGATTTGTAACAGCTTGACGCTTGCAGCAGGAGTGCCAACCAACAACTCTCCTTTCTGACTGAAGGCGACGACTGAAGGCGTCGTGCGAGCTCCCTCGGAGTTCTCAATAACTTTAGGAGTCTGCAAATAGCCGTGTGTAGTTAATTAACTAATCCATGCATAATAACCGCATGAGACAAATTTCCAAGTGATGATGAACGAAATGATACCTTTCCTTCCATTACAGAGACACATGAGTTTGTAGTGCCCAAGTCAATACCAATGACCTCATTACCAGCTGGTTTAGTACTGCAATGAGAAAAGTACTGAGTCGAGATTCCAAGCTTATCTTTTCAAAAGATCTACGAAAAGGCTGAATTAAAACAATACCTGAAAGGCCTAGCAAGACTTGCCCACTTGCTTCCCAAAGCCCATGACTGATTGGTATTACCAGTAAACTGCGTAAGAAGTTCAAACGTTATTAACAAATGTAAAGAAACAAATACAACAACATAAGAGAACCGAGAGATCTAACTGAACAGTAGCAGAAACTTGAAAAATGGTTTGAAAACAGGATAACATGGATTCGAACGAGGCATGCTAAATGGTCTCAGCTAAAGAAAAAACACAGACGAGCTAAGAAACAGACGATTCAAGCAGCAAGCACAACCGAAATCAGGATCCTAACCTCACAAATCACATACAAAACAAAAAGAACACCTACAAAAGATCACGCAAAAACCACATCACAGAGAAAAAAAGAAAAGGTGAATTACAGTTCTGAAAGCAGAAATCGGCGAGGATGACAATTCACGACGACGTAGGGATCTCAACAGCATAGCTGTCGCCATCGATAACCAAAATCGAGTTAAGCGGTGATGATTTAGCCGACCGAAAACAAATCGCAGGTCGCGTCAGGGTTTAGGGTTTATGCGGTCGTAGAAGAGACGGACGGATAAATTATAAAGAGAAAACGGCGGTGGAGTAGCGGACACGAAACTAGTAGCGACTTTAGTTTAGTATGCATACTTCGGATATAAACAGCGTTTCTAACACCTATTGCTTTGCGAGTGCGACCCTTAATTAATATTTCAATTCGAGAAAGAAAAAGAAATAGAACTCCAAAATCTCGAGGGAAAGTAATATTACAAACAAAACAAAATGAACAACTATACAAAGAAAAACATAAGCAAAATAAAAAGCCAGTAAAATACAGTTAAAATTATTTTTTTTTAAAAAAAAGAAGAGAATTACAAACAGAATCATGAAGCCGGGGAACGGCCGAGGCGAACGTATCCTTCCCTCTGCGATCGGTCGCCATAATCCCGGCCCTCCTCACGAACGATCTTCGATTAAGCGACGAACTCCTCGACAGCGAACGCATTCTCCTCCACGCCATTACGCGGCCATAGATCGACGGAAAGAGAAAGCACAACAGAACGGCGACTAACATGACGGCGCATAGCAACATAACGTTGAGAAACCCGTCTTTCAACGTGGGGTCCCTCTGCCCCGTCCACGGTACGCCTCCCACGTTCATCCCAAACACTTCAAGAACAGCAAAAAAAAAAAAAAAAAAAAACAGCCGCGAAATAAGAAGATAATTCGATCGAAATACGAGATCACATATTGTACTTATATAGCCTTGCTATATTACCTCCAGTGATGACGGAAAGAGGTAGGAATACGACGGAGAGGAAGGAGATGTAGTAAAGTTTCCTGTTTATCTGCTCGGCTTGCCAGCTGTCGAGGCCCGTCTGAATGGCCTTTACGCGGCTGGCCGTAAACCCTATGTTCTCCTTCAGCCTTCGTATTCGCCCGATCAACTCTTCGAGGGCATTGATGTCTTCGGTGGCGAACCATTCTTTCGACGAGCACTTTTCCTTGACTCGCGGGAATACTTGCTCGCCGTGCGAAATCACCTGCGTTCGTTCGAGCTCGATATATCATTTTTGGGGAACTAATTCGAGCGATTTATATCGGAGTTTTATATACCTGCAATAACCTCTGCAAGTCGACGTGCATCTTTGGGAATTTCCTGTCGTGCAATAGCTGCTTCTTCAGATCATACCCACCTGAAGAGAATCATCCCAAGAGATCACAGCATTGTCTCAATCGAACCAAATAAGCGCAACGAAAAGAAAAAGAAAAAAACGTACGAAAATGCCATACATACCTCGATCAAGCTCAAACTCCACAGCATCGAGCTCGGTCTCCAAATTCGTGGCAACGTCTTGAAGGTGGTCGACGTGCGTATCTATTACATGAACGACGAGGTTCGAGACGGTCCTAGGGACGGGATTGTCCCCTTCCTCAGAGTGGTTCATCCTCAAGAAGAATTCCAAAACATGCTCCTCAATCTCCGTCCCTTCCCTAAGCCGGCGGCCCCGCTCATTACCGCGATTCATGCTTCTTACCACGGGAACCTCGGACAGCAGTGACTTGTTATTCACCTGCGAAAACCCTAATCTCGGAACTCGCCCTAAAGACACGGTGATCACAGAATTCTCCGTGACCCTAGCTGCTATTCGAAACGTGAATTTGTTGGAAGGCGGGCCCGGCGAATTAACCCTGAATACCAAAGCGCCGTCGACGTGCCCACAAAAGGGACCGTTGCTTACCAACGATAGGATGTCTTGAAGCTTTAAGGGCGGGCAAAGGACGTTGATGAGGTACATCGCTGATTGAACTAACTTTCGTCGCCTTTTGGAATTTCGACGTGGTACCAGCAGAATTCTTTGCCTCGGCCGGATTAAGATCCCATTCTTTGATGTAGTAGTTTCCCTCTCCGTCGAATATGTAAGCTGTGGGCCTAATGCCGCCTGGGTATGGGTGGTTATGGTAGCGATGATTATGCCTATTCTCAGAAGATGATTCTGTTTCCATTTCCTCTGCTTCGCCGTTCATATGGATGTGATTGAGATCCATGGATTCAGCGAAGTTGCTATTTTAGAAGAATCAAACCAATTGGTATAAATGCTGGGATAAAGGGAATCGAATCTTACGCCTTTAATCCCTCCTCCTCGAGATTTTCTAATAAGCACAAACCAGCTAAAACGAAGATCTTCTTATCATCATCAGCTTCTAATTTCTATAAATCGATCGACGAAGCTCGAAGATCGATGGTTTCAGAATGCAATATAGATCAAAATCAAAGCCACCGGGGAAGAAAAGTTCCAGGAATCAAGTCAGAGTTTCAAAAATCCACAAATCAATCCACCAATCCTGATAAAAACACGGACCGACAAATGTTATATCATCTCAACTAAATATCAGAAGTCGCCATGAAGATAAACTACAACAAATACTTAAACCCGACAAAAACAAATTGATAAACGAATAATGTCAGATGCAAACTAGACACGCGCCTATTGATTCTCGACAGAGTTCACCAGCAAGCGTTGACGAAGGATTTACCTTTTTGTCGAAGCGAATTCGTCAAGTCAATGGAAGCGAAAACCCACCAACGATGAATTTGAAATAAAACAGCGGACAACCTTGAAAAGAGAAAGAGACTCCTTAGTCTCTCACCACATTCAATGGACACCAATATGGAATATTAATTGATATATTAAACAAAATTTATCTTAATTTCTCAAAACAATTAAACACGTTAAATCAATGGCGCAGGTAAGGTCGCTGGCAAGACTATGAAAAAAAAAGTAGTATTCAATGAGCATAAGGTAGCTTCGTCGAAGTTTCTTCTTCATTGCACCTTTGAAAGTTTTGAAGTTCGAATATTATTTTAATATACTGCTAATATGCAATTTGATCTTGCTTTGACAGTTTACAGATCTGGTCAGAGAGAGAGACAGAGAGCAAATCTCATTGCTATAATTTGGAGATCACGATAATTCAACATTAATTTAAAACCAGAACCATAATTAATACACTAAATAATACTAAAGGCGTCTTCAAAGGCCCAACAACTCGTTTGTTCACTTACAAGATGCCCATGTTGTTGTTGGGCTATATATATTAAATCTTTTAAAAACTCGTGCTCTATAATGCATGTAAGTATAATTTTGTTGAAATATTGGATTGAATTGAGTTCATCCCATACGAACGGTCAAGTTTGTTAAGGTTAAGGTAATAAAATATAGGCTTTTTAATTAATCAAAAGAGTGATTCCTCTTGAACCATCAAGCTGTAAGAGTTCTCGTGAGTCCGAGGTTTAAATGATCTGAGAGTTTTGGAATTTTGGGTGTATATATATTTTTCTAATGATGTTCATCTCTTTTCAGTAAGTGGGAATGAAGTGTGACAAAGTATACAACTATTTTTGGTGAAATGACCAATAATCGGAACTACCTAATACTAATAGATAAAGATTCCTAATCACCCACTAAATAACTTTTATATAACAGTCGTGCAAAAGAATACAATCGAATCCTCGTCATACTGAGTGACTAAATAGAACTACAAAGGGAAGCGGATAGACACAGCTTTGTCATAGCGTGTCACACTGTTCGTAACGCTCTGAGATGCTTTCGTTTTCGATGCAACGAGGTAAATCGATTGGATATCCTGATTGTAATAATTGGTAGCTGACATGGATCGTTTTCTCTTGTCGTTGATCATGGATCAGTTTTGAGCTCGAGAGACTGCATTTTTACCTTTCAATTTTCAAGAATTTTTCATGTATCTGTGTGGACTTCTCTTGATTTTCATCTATTTCAATTTCCTTCCCCTTTTTTACGTGTTTTTTTTTCTTTTTTTTTAGTGAGGAACTTGAGTAGGTTGGGTCCTCAACTATATGGAGCTCGTTATTACACACCTTCCTCTGCGACCGAACCTTCTTGGAGGCATGGCAACTCACTGGTTAGTGTCTATGTTTTTGCTTGGCTTTTTGTTTTGGTCTATGATGTTCTTATCATTGCAAGAGGCTTACGTTTAAAAGGTACACTTGAAGTGAAGTGGTGATTATTTCAGTCTAAGCAAAATGAAGGTTTATCAGAGTGATAAATTTGTGCTTAACTTTCTTGTTAAATTGGCTTGCATCCATATGAATGTGCAGAGGGTCCAAATCTGATTGGTGGGAAATTCGTAGATTCGCAGTCCTCGGATGCAATTGATGTCTTAAATCCGGTAATAAACTAATGGGTCGAATAAAATGTTCGTTGTAAAGCTTTTGCTATGAGATTTAACGTTTTTAACATCAGGCAACTCAAGAAGTGGTTTCACAAGTGCCACTGACAACGAAGGATGAGTTCAAATCTGCTGTAAATGCAGCAAAACAGGCCTTCCTGTCATGGAGAAACACACCAATTACAACTCGACAGCGTGTCATGCTTAAGCTTCAAGAGCTTATTCGTAAGAACATGGTTAGTCGAATTAAACCACACTTTCACATACTGTCCGCGGAATTGTTGTTGACTGTAAGGATTTGGGTTCGTAATGAAGGATAATCTAGCTTTGAATATCACTACCGAGCAAGGGAAAACACTGAAGGATGCACAGGGTGATGTGTTTCGAGGCTAGGTTAGTGCTTAATTTCCCTTATAACAAATGTCTTTCTTTATTTTCTTGAATTAAACAGTTTATGGTTTTTTTTTTTTTCTCAGAGGTGGTGGAACATGCAAGTGGCATGGCAACGCTACAAATGGGAGAATACGTTTCTAACGTGTCAAATGGAATCGACACTTATAGCATTAGAGAACCACTTGGTGTTTGTGCAGGAATTTGCCCTTTTAATTTCCCAGCCATGATCCCCTTGTGGGTATGTTTTCCTCTTGCCTTGTAAATGATATTGTGCAGTGATTTCTTACGAAGGAAATTTTGACTTTAATGCATTTTGTTCTTCCATGTGTTATGGCAGATGTTTCCCATTGCGGTCACATGTGGAAACACTTTTGTACTGAAGCCATCTGAAAAAGATCCAGGTGACTCTTTCTTCGATAGCGTTTTTTTATCTTCGATTTTCCTCCTGTATTATGTTTGGAAAAACACAATAGTTTTATTCCTCATTTGTATTCTTAACTAATTTTATTTTTTGTTCCTTCCATGTCCAGGGGCTTCTTTGATTCTTGCAGAGTTGGCTGCGGAAGCTGGTTTGCCCGACGGGGTTCTTAATATTGTACATGGAACCAACGTACGCGTTCAATAAACCATTAAAAGGGATTCAATTCCACAAAAGTTTATCTCAAACAATGCTGTTTTACCATAAGCGCTTCACTAATTTTTCTTGCAGGACATTGTGAATGCCATATGCGATGATGAAGATATCAGAGCTGTATCATTTGTTGGTTCTAATACGGTTAGAGATCTAACCATGGTCCTTATCTTAGCTGTCTTTAAATATAGTATTGTGGCGGACTTTTTGTGTTTACACTTTCTCTTTTTCCCGTTGGTTGACTTATAAACTTTTCACCAAGAGTTCTTCATTACAAGAAAATAGTCAAGCCATTTTCTTTTTTTTTAACTTTATTATTTCCATCATTAAGATGATCGCCTTTTGTTGTATTCTAGGCCGGGATGCATATCTATGGACGGGCTTCAGCTGCCGGAAAACGTGTTCAGGTAGCTGTGATCATCATTACACTTCTATAAATTAATATAGTGACAAAAAATCTCCATTTTGCAAGCTAACCTGTTGACTCTTGAATGCCTTCAGTCAAACATGGGAGCAAAGAACCATGGAGTAGTATGCCCGATGCAAACATTGATTCAACTCTTAATGCTCTAATTGCGGCTGGTTTTGGAGCTGCTGGGCAAAGATGCATGGCACTTAGCACGGTTGTATTCGTCGGAGATTCCAAATTGTGGTACTTCTCATGTCCTCTTGCTTCAAGTGTTTGCGTTAAGTTTTACTCTTACGTTGTTTCCAAAAAAATGAGAATTTCTTCAAATGTATGAATGTGAACTATTGTAGGGAAGAGAAGCTAGTGGAAAGAGCCAAAGCTCTCAAGGTGAACGTTGGAACAGATCCTGAGGCAGACCTTGGCCAGTCATTAGTAAGCAGGTATTTAGTCAGGCCAGCTTCTAACGGCTGCGAAAGCCTGAAAACTTTGTCCATGTACTACATCTCTCCTTTGTTTTTGTTATAATGATTATTTTTTACTCTTAGGCTAAGGAAAGGGTCCTCAAATTGATCCAAAGTGGGGTTGATGATGGAGCAAGACTATTGCTTGATGGAAGAAGCATAAAGGTACTTGCCCATGTTTCCCTAAGAATTCCCCGTGAGTACGCTCCCAAGTTATTTACTCAGTAAGTTCCTCGTATTAGGCAAGAACGGTTCATTTGAGCCTAAAGTCCAGTCAAAAAACCGATAAGGATAGTAACACAAATTAGAAACTAATCTAGACTGTGATTTTCTTGTTATCATTCAGATACTCATCGGTTTTGTTTCCTCGTCGTGTGTGATAGGTTCCAGGATACGAACAAGGGAACTTCATAGGTCCCACCATCTTGTCTGATGTAACCGCCGGCATGGAATGCTACAAGGTTTTGTTGATATATAATCTACTTTTACGCCATCGCCGATCGCTTTCTCTTAATTCCTAACTCTGATTTTCAGGAGGAGATATTCGGCCCTGTATTAATCTGCATGCAGGTACGTCGAGAACCATTTTATCGTGTTTCCGTAACATGGATTATTTATGTAGAATTTCAATAAACTAGTAGATATGGTTCTTCAGGCCGAAACATTGGAAGATGCAATAAACATCGTCAACCGAAACAGGTACTTCTATTGTTTGACTCGGCCCCCAACATTTTTCCTTAGAACATACAGAAATTCAGCTTAGATTTCTGCAGATATGGGAATGGAGCTGCCATTTTTACATCGTCTGGCGTAGCTGCAAGAAAATTTCAAAGCGAGATTGAGGCTGGGCAGATTGGAATAAACGTGCCTATCCCTGTCCCATTGCCCTTCTTCTCATTTACTGGCTCAAAGGCTTCTTTTGCTGGGGATCTCAATTTCTATGGTATGTAAAAAGAAATCTCACTCTCACTCAGCTAAGATAATAAATAAGATGGATGATGTGGGTTGGTTTTCCAGGTAAGGCTGGAGTTCATTTTTTCACACAGATTAAGACAGTGACTCAGCAGTGGAAGGATTTGCCTGGTGGAGTTTCTCTTGCAATGCCAACTTCCCAGAAGTGATATGATGTGATGTGATCCTCATGGTGATGATGACGACCATGGTGGTGGTGAAATAAAATGCAAATGTACTTTTAACTTCTTTTTTGCTTTTAGAACAATGATGATGGTGATTGGTATTCATGATAAATATGAAAAAAAAACGGAGATAATGAAAATTGCTATATGATATTCGGGCAAAATGGAGCAGCTAAGACCATCTTCGATGGAATTGAAAAAACCAAAAAATACATTCTAAAATTACTCTATTCGAATTCAAAATCCAATCATAAAATGGAATTTGTACATTCTTTCTCTTCCAATAAACGCGTCTATGCGTTGAACGCATAGAATAAGTTCTAATAATATATATGTTTTTTAAGTTATAGATTTGTGGGCAGTACTGAAAAGTTGGTTGTAGAAGTGAAGTTCGAATATAGTTCATTGCGTTTGAGAATTAGTTTAACGATTGGAGAAGAATTATTGCATTTGAGTTTGCGAATTAGTTTGAGTTTTACAATGCGTTCTTCGGTTGGAGCTGGTCCGATTCAGACGTGCGTAATCGTTATGAAGATTTACTCGCGTTAGCCGTAGATCGCATATCATGTGCTCCTCACTTCCACATCCACGTGCGTTTACGACAGCTTTTTCATTTGAAATCACTCACGACGATTCAGGTTTGAAAAGTATATTACATGAGCATGAAAATCTATTTAAACTAATATAATAAGGTTCAGGGGCGGACGAGCTCTGAGTGATGGGGGGTCAAGATTCAGCCCAGCCCCAGCCATTACTCAAGTCCATGGATTATATGTAAAAAAAGAAAAAAATGCTTAGAGAAGAACGAACCCACTCATTCTATATGACAATCTACTGCAAGTCCATCACTAGACAGAAGCGATTCTCAAAATTTAAACATGTATATATACTCAGCAAAGGAATGGCCGGGGGTCAACCCCGAGCCCCACGTGGGTATGATAAGGTTACATGTTTTTACAATGAATCATAGGGAGCATTTATAATAGATGTGGCTCAGTTGATTTGTATGTATGCAAAATTACCATATTATCCTTCATTTCTTTATTTTATTCTACTCACAAATCAATTGACCTTTTATAAGTTTAAGTTAAAATAAAATATAATTTTGAACATTTTAAATTACTAGTCATAGTGAATTGATGATACCAATTTGTACTATAAGGATGAGACTAATCAAATATTGATGTAAATGCATATAAATTTAGAGATAATATTGTGAAATAGTTATATAATCAATTGGATATCCTGAAAATCATTTTACTACAAGACGAAAAGTCAATCTTTTTTTAAATGAAATGAAAAAAAAAAGCTGAATCTTTGCTCGTGAACTTCACTCATCAGTTGGTTTGCTATGAAGCAATGAGAAAGTAACGCAATAAAACAAAAATAGAAGATCAAAGTTCTTGAATCGCATCAAGTATTTTGTATCAATCTCCGGAATTTTAGTCTCCCTTATGAGCAACTGTTGAATGAAAGAGGAGTCCAAATTTCACGCGTATTCTAACTAGCTAAGAAAATGAAAGAGACATTGCATTTAAACACTGCCATAGTTTTCATGATGTGTTGTAGATTCCACGGGTCTCCATCTTTGTATGCATATGAATCATGATGTATCGTGGTCATAACATATCCATTCAGACGTCAGATTGGGGGGGGGGGGGGTTAGAGTGACTGCATCCTGTCAATCAGAGCATCATCAAAGAAACAATTTGAAATTCCAGTTATAAGAAATCATTATACCTTAAATCACATTGCACAAAATAACTTATAAACAGAATGAGACAAATTGATACCCGTAGCAATTCATACAACCCACACATTGGCCATTTCATTTGTAATGGCCTATGAAAAACCATCATAAAGGTAGCAAGGCGCCTCCTTATATGCATTAGGTTACTATTGTTTGTCGGTGGGCTTACTGAAGCCATAATGTGGAGAGTCTATCGCATCATCAGGTTTCGTAATACTAAATATCATCAAAACTCTTTGTATACATACCTCTGAGATAGTCCGATAGCAGATTGGCAGCAACTAATATTCTCATCTTCCAATCGTAAATCCCTCATTTCGTTTTGCAGACTTCCTCGCAGAACCCTAATAAATGCAACCACTCGGATCCTTATTTGCAACAAATTCGTGTAGTGGTCCCTATAATTTATTGGGGGGCTTCTATAAATTTGGGATGGTCTACGACAACATGGGGTCGAGACACTCCTGCAATATAGATAATAAAAGTATTTAATAAAGAAAGTCGATATGATTTATTTTCTTTTTATCAAATCAATATGCGTACAGGAAATGTTTAATCTAAATAAAAAGCGAGAATTAAAATGGATAAAGCGAAAGTACCCGTAAGAGTATAGGTCTACAAATATCATCGGAAGACATCACGACCCTCCATACGCATTCAAAGTGGACAACGTCCACACCGTGTCACAGTCGAGTTTAATCACTATTAAACTCAATGTGTCGTCGTCCAAGGACTCCTCAATGGACTTTATCTATAAAAGTAATTTGAAATCAAATGCACAGTCCGAGCGAAAACAAAAATAATTAGTTACAGAATGGGTCAAAACAAGTTTAATATATGATTAGAGGGTTCAAAAGTGGTAAATAATTGGAGGGGGTAAACAAAACAAAACAAAAGGACAAAACTAAATCTGAACCGTGAACATAATGCCAATCAAACTGGGTTGTGGTTACACATACAAATGCATAAAAACTTATTTTAATGAAATATATACATAAAAGCAATTCAAAATTGACAGAAATTCAGGATACGAAAATCAATTTTTTGCAATCAGGATTTGAAAATAAAAATTGTCGCAATCCAAGTTTCGAAAACCAAATTTTCGCATTTGGGTTTCGAAAATCAAAAGTTTTGCAATCCAGGATTCGAAAACGAAACCTTTCGTAATCCAAGATTCAAAAATGAAAAAATTCGCAATCCAGGTTTTGGAACTCAAATTCGCAATCTAGATTTCGAAAATCAAAATTTTTCACAATCTAGATTTCGAAAATCAAAGTTTTCTCAATCCAGATTTCAAATCATTATACCTTAAATCACATTGCACAAAAAATTGTAAAAAGAATGAGACAATCCTAGATATCTTGGAATATTTTGGATATATACTTGTAGCAAATTGATACAACCCACAAATCGGCCATTTCATTTGCAAAGGCCTATAAAAAACCATCATAAAGGTAGCAACGCACCTCCTTATATGTGTCAGGTTACTATAGTTTGTCGGAGGGCTTACTAAAACTATAATGTGCAGAGAGTCTATCGCATCATCAGGTTTCGTAACACTAAATATCATAAAAAGTCTTTGCATACATACCCCTGAGGTAGTCCGGTAGTCGAAAACTAATAGAGTGGCAACAACCGGGAATTCTAATACTACCAGAACTCTTTCTTTTACCCAACCTACATGCGGAACAGCTCGCTTGGTAAGAGCTTTAAGCTATACATCTTCGTTCGTCCTCTAAAAGTTGAAATGATAGGCTTTTGATAACCTTTAAGGTAAGAAGAAAGCAATAAATCTAGTACAATTGAGGTAGAGAAAAAAAAGAATTTACCATTTCCATACTGAATTCAGTTATTCAATTATATTACCGGACCATGCTATGCTAACGTTTACCTCAAAGTTGTTGGGCAAAAAACTAGAAATCGGCTAATCACGCTATCCTTATGTGTTGATCTGGTAAATCATGCATCCCCCGCTTCTGCAGCAGTATAAATCTCGGGCCTTGATGCTCACAATTCATCAATCTCTTTTGCAATGATGGACGGAAAATGAATCCGCGGGGCAGCGATGCTGCTTTTTCTTGTCGCGTTGGCTCTTGGCTGCGCCTTCGCAGTCCGGGATTTTATAAGGCTGAATTCAGTGGTGCCACCAGCAACTAATATTCTCATCTTCCAACCATGAATCCCTCATTTTGTTTTGCAGGCTCCCTCGCATAACCCTAATAAATGTAGCCACGGCTCCTTATTTGTATCAGGTCCTGTAGTGGTCCCTATAATTTATTAGAGGCTTCGATGAATTTGGGATGGTGTATGACAACATCGGGTCGAGACACTTTTGCAATTTATATAGTAAAAGAACATTAATAAAGAAATCAAATATGATTATTTCTTTTTATCAAATCAAATGCGTACAGAAAATGTTTAATCTAAATAGAGCGAGAATTACAACGGATAAATCAAAAGTACCGTAAGAGTATAGGTCTCCAAATATCATCGGAAGACATCACGACCCTCCATCTGCGATTCAACGTGGACAACGTCCACACGGTGTTGAGTTTAATCGCTATTAAACTCAATTTGTGGTCGTCCAAGGACTCCTCAATGGACTTTATCTATGAAAGTAATTCGAAATCAAATACACAATCGGGCGAAAATCAAATAATTAGTTACAGAATGGGTCAAAACAAATCTAATATATGATTAGAGGTTCAGAAGTGGTAAACATATAATTGGAGGGGGTAAACAAAACAAAACAAAAAGACAAAAGTAAATTTGAACCGTGAACATAATGCGAATCAAACTGGGTTGTATAATGTTACCACTTGGCTACGCATACAAATGCATAAAAAACTATTTTAAAGAAATATATACATAAAAGCAATTCAAAATTGACAGCAAGTCAGAATTCGAAGATCAATTTTTTTGCCATCCAGGATTCGAAATTTCCGTAATCCAAGATTTGAAAATAAAAATTGATGCAATCAAGTTTCGAAAACCAAAATTTTCGCAATTTGGTTTTGAAAGTCAAGAGTTTTGCAATCCAGGATTCGAAGAAAACTTCCGTAATCCAATATTCAAAATGAAAAATTTTTGCAATCCAGGTTTTGAAAATCAATTTTTTTTTCGCAATCTCGGTTTCGAAAATCAAAATTTCTCAATCCAGATTTCGAAAATAAAAAGTTCCGCAAGAAAATGAAAAATTTCGCAATCCAAGATTCAAGGATGAAATTTTCGTTTTCCAGGCTTGGAAACTAAAATTGCGCAATCCGCGATTTCAAAATCTCATCTTTGCAACTTTAGCATTTTCGCCATCATATAGTAGATATAAAAAAAAACACACCATGAATTAATAATCGGTTAAACAAACATTCATGTGTGTATAATGGACAGGTTATAATTCTATCATTTGAAAATAAACAATAAAAAAATTCCGATGTACCTGATAATTCTTCCAGCTTATCAGCAATGCTAAACTACTTAATTATAAGAACAAAATTGAAATCTCTCTTCTCTTATATAAGAAAATCACCCTCGACATTGGGGATCATCGTCTTACGATCACTGAAAACTTATCATATAATCGATGTTAAGTAGTACGAAAATATGTGGAAGCACTGATAAAATCAAAATCGGAAATAGTAAAGATACAACCTTATTGAAGAATTCCCTCAAACCGACAGAACCACATAATATGAATCGAAGCATGCATGAGACAATTACATGAGACAACACAACCGAATTTTAAAAATTTAGGAAAAGGTTAAGTGCTAAAGAATAAGAGCAACTATCAAACCTTTTCGTCCAGTAACATGATATCGATGCTATTATCTCTCACTCCTTTTAAAATTTGTTGCTTTCTATGACCGTAAAAGCCTAACTTTTATAGTGCAACGTCCAACTTTAGGGTTTAAAGAACCAAGCAAACAATAATTTTTTGGAAAACCATTTTGTTGAAATAACTCTTGATATCCAATTATATTTCAAGAAAACTTGTAGTAAGAAATAGAAGCCAAATTTAGATATATTTAAATAAAAGAAAGCTATTGAAACCTTTCAAGTACCCTTGGGTATGACACGAGTCCATAGTAACCCATTGAATAATTGATGCAAAACTGTTGAGTTACATACATTTATATGGTCGATGGTGGTTTTGATACGTTGAAATCGTTTCATATTTATGAAAGACATAATATTGGTGCAAAAATGTTGCGTTACATACATATATATGGTCGATGGTTGCTTTCAAACGTTCGAATTGTTACATATTTCTATGGCATGTGTAACTCCACCCTCACGGGGACCTAAAACTATAATTTCTATTGTCGTATGGGGGCTGGCTACAAGAGTGTTCAACGAGAGTCGACGTCCAACTTTCATATAGTATATAGATCAGAATTTACTTTTATTTTACATAATTAATATATAAAATGCATATATTGTTTTTAATTGAAATTTTATTATTTATACGAATATATATACATATGTGTTTGTAGAGTTGTAATAAATCTCACACTTTCGAACATAGCCGAAGGGCCGAAAGAAAGAAGCAACAACCACAATAATAACTTCAACAATAGCAACGACATAAATAACAATTTTTTTTCAAGCAATAGCTTGCCATTACACAAATAACGGTACAGACGAGATAAATAGCCCACAGAGCCCTCGGTTACATCAATTGGGCCTCTGGTTACATCAATCGCCAGTAGGAACAAACTCAAAGAGAGGACAAGACACTCCTAAAGAAAGGAGACAAAGCATCCAAAAGGAAGAAAAAGCCGAAAGAAACAATTTTCAAAGCTACAACAAGAACTAAAGAACCTATTATGAATCAAGCTTAAACTCCACAGATGGCAATTGAACTCAAATTTAGAGTACTCATCAACCCATAAATAACAAGTAACTCTTATTCGAGGGAGAAAGAATATACAAAGCATCATCAGTTAAATAGTTCAAAACCGTCTACTAGTATTTTCCTTCATAAAGAATTTCTAACACATTTTACGATACCATCTATATATCGAGGGATGGATAAAGACCAGCACGACCACTGCCATTTGAATCGGGAAAAGATGGGTGAAGCTCACCAGAATGTGAAGACTTACGACTTCTCTGGTTTCTAGGAGTGGCCATGTAGGATTCGCTCGAGCCAGTGCTGTTATACAATGACGAAATGGGAAGACCGTGAATCTTGGGTAGCCCAGTCGTATCATTACTACTCAAATTGTAGCCTCTCTCTACTGATTCCGCTTCAAGTGGAAGTTCGTCCAGAGTCTAGAAAAGAGCCACCGAGATATAGATTTAAAAAAAATGAGAAAAAAAAAATTGTCGACTCTCATCTAATAAGTGAGCATCGAATATCTAACCTCCGTGGTCCATGCCCTAAAAGTCTTTCATTAAAATCAACCTTCAATAAAACAGTACTTCAAATGTACAACACGACAAACATCATCAGTCAACTAACCCGAAAAGCCTGTTGTAAGACTCGAAGTGTGTCCCTTGTGCGCTTCCTTTTCGTCGCCACCTCATCTGGTTCTTGCAACATCTCTTCAAACAAGTTGTCCCTGCAGAATGAAATTGATTCATTTTATCTGATTCTCGACGAAAGAGAAAAAAAACAATTAACGTATAGACTCTCAAAAAATTTTAGTCAAGTGAGTAAATATGATGCCATCAAACGAGCCTCCTCGGTAAGCAAACTAACATCTTCAGTTCACAGTCCCACGTACAAAACAATTTAGACAAAACATACCTGTAGAGCTTTTAATGAAGACGTTGTGCAGTTCTCTCTTGGTGTGGTTAACCTGCAACAAAATTCAAAACAATGTGGGAATAGTTAAACAACCTTCCTACCAAAAAATGGACAAGAAGAATAACTTCAGAATACAATACACTCAAGCACGCCTCTCGCTCCATTAGTCATAACTAAGGATGACTAATATGATTATCTATAGCAGACAAATCTAACTAATATGCAAAAACACAAATTGCAAGGGCGACAACAATGCCAGAGTAATCACAACAAAGATTAATGCTAAACAAGAGCAAGGATCACGTGCAACAAGGTAAATTCATGCATCAGAATCACACCAAAAATTAGTAAAATATAAGATGGCATGAAATTTAATTTAAAAAGAGAAAAAGAAAACTTACTAGAAAATGCATAATAGCCTTTGGCACAGCATCCTCTATGTTCTTCCGCACGATATCATAGTAAGACTTCAACAACATCTTTGTGACAGAAATCTCAATAGCTTCTTGATTTGAATGGGTCTCGGACGGCCTCAATACACTAGGGGGCTTCTCCATATAAATATAAACATTTGGTACATTTTACAATAAGATCAAAAAACAATCAACTCAAGCTTCTCTTCTTATTTAAGAAAACTAGTGACAAGCATTTTATACCTCCCTCAATTGAATCAATGAAACACCCTGCTCCACACTCTGCAGAGGTTCATTGAATGGCTTGCTACTTGAGTTCTCTTAACAGATGGGCGAATATCATGAACTCCAAAAATTGAAGATATGCCCCAAGATGAACCAGCATTGCTCGCTGTTAAATATTGATAATTAGGAAACCATTTTTGCATAAAATTACTGCAAAGGAAACAATTTGGCCTGAACGTTTAATGCTTAAAAGAATGTTTGCAGCCATTCCATTAATCCCTCTTTCACGCACAATCACACGTTTTACTTTATTCCTCACAACTCACAAGCACTTACTACTTATACATACTGTCTATTGTTGCTCAGTTTCCAACACTTATCGGACTATCTCCTAGACTGATTCCCTGACGAAAACCACTCCAAAGGTAAAGCAACTTAGTCAATATAAAAAAACAGTAGAAATACAAAGAATTACCAGCAGGTGTAGTTTTCTCAGCATCAGCAACAGGTCGAACACCCTTCAACATTCCACACACACACACAAAAAAAAAAAACGTCAACTCAAAACTTACCAATTGGGATCGACTCAAATGGAATGGAACGGAGCGTAATAGAAACTTACCTGATCTGACACAACTCCATTAGCCTGTCGTGAAAGGAAACCCCGAGACTTCACACTTTTCTCTGAGTTCTGAGCTTTCTCTAAATCTCCCGCATCCTGTCAATGATGAAGTAAACAGAGACTCATACAAGTGAGTAAATCCTTATTAACAAATGGATGCATGCAATATGAAATAACAATCTTTTACTTTTGGCCTAGGTGGTCCAGAAATCCTAGATGAGTTTATCTGCTGTAGCGCCATTTCGACAGCTCTACTTCCACCAACAAAATTCGGATGGGAAGTGTTTATGTAATCCATCTATATAACATAGGATCAATAATCCATGAGAGCATCTCATCAAATAATAGGGAAAAAACACTACCCAAAGAACAATGACCAACAAAGTAAAACAAACAACCAGCAGCATATAACTAAGCCCTCAGAAAATCCCGATATTTCATTTCCGGCATGATCTGAAATCATGCTTTATTACTTTTTTTGAAACAAATGAATAAGTTTACATTATTAGTTAATACATGAACGCGAACTATTTTAATGCAAAGAAAACTGCATACGTTCAATCTGATTGCAACTCATAAAGGTCCCAAAGTAATATAAAGTCCATACAGCAACATTTGTAAACGAAATAAAAGGGAAGATAGAAATTTGAGCCAAGATATAATGGCAAAATCTTATATCAGACTACACCTCCATTTCAATAAGATGCCCTATCATTGTCTCCGATGGTCAAGACCTTCCCGCAGAAAATTTCCAACGACTTCATCCATGCGTTTACGGAGGACAGGAAATCGTTGCAGCTCATTTACCATACAGCGATGGCTCATCTAAGAGATCTAATAGGTTAAGATCCAAAGAAGAAACATGATAACTGATCAAAAGGTAGCATATGTGGCTCAAGTGAGTACCTTGATAAGCTCATCATAGATAAATCTAGCACACTGAAGACTTGGATCCAACAACAAACGTGCTATCTGTCTTCTAACAAGAACTTCAAAAGGAACCTAAAAGTTTGTATCATTTGGTATTTGTACACAAAATGAGAAAGTTTTACGATTATAGAGAAAAAGAAATATTATATGCAAAGTAAGACATACTTCTGGAACGAACAAGGCTGATCTCGGACCAGTAGCATTTTGTATAGCAGTTCGGATGTCATCATCAGTTATATCCTCACAGGGATCAACATCCTGCAGAAAGAAAGATCTCCATGTTAAAAAGTGGTGATTCCCAAACTATGTTTTTGCATAAGATGAAACAAAAGACATGTGGCAGAAAACTTCATTACCATCTATCACAACCATTATTGTGTCTTTTTTAATATTTTCCAATCAAAACAAACACAGACTAACCTCCAGGCTCTTAACATAGATATTTTGGAATATGTAATGAATTCTTGCTCCACCAGACAGCTCGGATGTGGACATTTCCTCATTTTTGCCTTCAATCAGGGACGAAAATGCTGCGTGCAACAAGAGAGATTTTAGGATTTGGTCAACATACAGTATGGCAAGGTAAGCAAGGTAATTGATGCATTTAGTTTTAACAGTAAACGCAAAACCTAAAAAGCAGTTAGGTTTCGATAGAAAGGATTAATGAACTCATATATTTCCTGGAAGAAATGGTAAAGGAATTGATGAAAGATGAAATGACAAGCATTGTCATAATCATCTACATAATCAAGATCCCTCTTCAGCAAATCAGGCTGATACTGCTGATGAACGGTAAATTCATTAGCATCTCCCATACAAATTACGCCAAAGTTTAATGGCACAACCGTCACTAACATATTCTACAAATTCTTATAATTTAACCTTTTTATCACAGAAAACATAATTAATACACAATACCTTCTGAATACTTGGAAAGAATGTTGAGGAGAAGTGCACCCTGACCAGCCTGTTGATCAAATCAATGTGACAACAAGGAATCAACATTTGTCTAAGACTCTATGCTGAATGACAGATATAAGTACCACTACACTGACCACTTCCATGATAACAATCCAGCATGATAAAAATGAATCATACCTTCGATTCGGTGATCTCCATAGCTAGCATGCTCCTTCGCAACAGAACCAGAGCAGCACTAATACGCGACTTCAATCCCGGAAGAAGTGTCTTAATGTGTTGTACCAAAATCTGAATGACAAGATAGCTATTATCATCCAGCTTGATTTATGAAAAATATATATGCACTTGATCATTTCTATAATTAGAGGAGTAAAAAGAGATCCTAAAGCTTCAATTGACAGGAAAAAGGAACATCTGCATACTACAAGAATCAGTAGCATAAACGATGTCCCCCTCCATGGCAGAGGTTAAGTGCAGTACCTGATTCAACTTCTTGGCTAATTGAGGAACTCCACAACGGTCAGCAAGATCACTGTATACCTAAAATGAAGGCACTAAACAGTCATTTCAGTATGATGATGGCAACAAATAAATGCATAATGAAACATATAGCGGACATACTGGTCGACTGCGAAAAAACTTTTCTTCCTCCATTAGTGCATCTCTGATGCTCTTGTTACTTAAAATGTCTGTTTAATTACATAACTTTTGGCTTTAAGTACCATTTTACCTAACGTTAATGTAAATAAATCTACCTGTTGACTCGATTAACAACGCCACAACCAAGGCGAAGAGGAATCACTTTTCGAGCAAAAAATTGCGGGCATCTGTACCCCTATCCATAATATCCAACTGAAGAAACTCATGTATGTAAGCAATCAGACTATAACAAGTACAGAACTGTAACTGCAAAATGGAATCATAGTTAGAAACAAACACTCACCTTCGTAATCACGCCGATAGTTCTATAACCTACAATTAGAAACATCCTAACATGAGATTATAAAATATACATTTGAATGCATCTTTCGTCGACCTCCTTGGTGGAAATTCGGCGTCTTTCAAACAACTCTGGCATGGACCACGAGTCCTCTCGATAAGGTTATTAACCAAAGCCTCGAACTTGGACCTTGTCAGCGTTATATAAGATGTTTAGCGCCCGAAGCATCTGCTGTGATGAAGGGCAGGTTTATTTCAGTTTGGGAAGTAGAAGAGCTCTATCTTAGCCTTCTCGGCTGCCTCTCGAAGCCTTTGCAGAGCAAGCCTGTCCTTTGACAAGTCAATACCATCTGTCCTCTAATTCACCCACCAAAAACTCGAGCAGAGTATTGTCGAAGTCTTTCTCCTCCAAAAATGTGTCACCATTGGTGGCTTTAACAAAAATTCACTTTAAAATTCCTGGATGAATTATTTTATCACTTAGGCACCAACCGAAAAGTAAACTCTAAATTATTGGCAGCTGAAAGACAGACACACAAGACAGACACGATCGCATACCTCAAAGACGCCATTAGAGATCTCTAGAATAGATATATCAAATGTTCCACCTCCAAGATCGAAAACAGCAAACAAGGCCCTCTTTGTTGTTCATACCATAAGAGAGTGCAGCAGCTGCCGTAGGCTCATTGATGATTCTCTGAACATCCAGGCCCGCTATTCTGCCAGCATCCTTGGTGGCCTGTCTTTGGGCATCATTAAAGTAAGCTGGCACAGTGACGACAGCCTTGCTTATCGACTTACCGAGGTAAGCCTCGGCAGTCTCCTTCATCTTTGTCAAAACGAAAGCGCCGATTTGGCTCGGAGAGTATTGTTGACCATTAACTTCAACCCATGCATCCCCATTAGGAGCCCTGACAATCTTGTACGGGACCATCTTCATTTCCTTTTGGTCTGAGGATCATCAAAGCGCCTACCAATTAGACGCTTGGTCCCAAAAAACCGTATTGGTTGGATTTGTAACAGCTTGACGCTTGGCAGGAGTGCCAACCAACAACTCTCCTTTCTGACTGAAGGCGACGACTGAAGGCGTCGTGCGAGCTCCCTCGGAGTTCTCAATAACTTTAGGAGTCTGCAAATAGCCGTGTGTAGTTAATTACTAATCCATGCATAATAACCGCATGAGACCAAATTTCCAAGTGATGATGAACGAAATGATACCTTTCCTTCCATTACAGAGACACATGAGTTTGTAGTGCCCAAGTCAATACCAATGACCTCATTACCAGCTGGTTTAGTACTGCAATGAGAAAAGTACTGAGTCGAGATTCCAAGCTTATCTTTTCAAAAGTTCTACGAAAAGCTGAATTAAAACATACCTGAAAGGCCTAGCAAGACTTGCCCACTTGCTTCCCAAAGCCCATGACTGATTGGTATTACCAGTAAACTGCGTAAGAAGTTCAAACGTTATTAACAAATGTAAAGAAACAAATACAACAACATAAGAGAACCGAGAGATCTAACTGAACAGTAGCAGAAACTTGAAAAATGGTTTGAAAACAGGATAACATGGATTCGAACGAGGCATGCTAAATGGTCTCAGCTAAAAGAAAAAACACATGACGAGCTAAGAAACAGACGATTCAAGCAGCAAGCACAACCGAAATCAGGATCCTAACCTCACAAATCACATACAAAACAAAAAGAACACCTACAAAAGATCACGCAAAAACCACATCACAGAGAAAAAAAAGAAAAGGTGAATTACAGTTCTGAAAGCAGAAATCGGCGAGGATGACAATTCACGACGACGTAGGGATCTCAACAGCATAGCTGTCGCCATCGATAACCAAAATCGAGTTAAGCGGTGATGATTTAGCCGACCGAAAACAAATCGCAGGTCGCGTCAGGGTTTAGGGTTTATGCGGTCGTAGAAGAGACGGACGGATAAATTATAAAGAGAAAACGGCGGTGGAGTAGCGGACACGAAACTAGTAGCGACTTTAGTTTAGTATGCATACTTCGGATATAAAACAGCGTTTCTAACACCTATTGCTTTGCGAGTGCGACCCTAATTAATATTTCAATTCGAGGAAAGAAAAAGAAAAATAGAACTCCAAAATCTCGAGGGAAAGTAATATTACAAACAAAACAAAATGAACACACTATACAAAGAAAAACATAAGCAAAATAAAAAGCCAGTAAAATACAGTAAATTATTATTTTTTTTAAAAAAAAGAAGAGAATTACAAACAGAATCATGAAGCCGAGGAACGGCCCAGGCGAACGTATCCTTCCCTCTGCGATCGGTCGCCATTAATCCCGGCCCTCCTCACGAACGATCTTCGATTAAGCGACGAACTCCTCGACAGCGAACGCATTCTCCTCCACGCCATTACGCGGCCATAGATCGACGGAAAGAGAAAGCACAACAGAACGGCGACTAACATGACGGCGCATAGCAACATAACGTTGAGAAACCCGTCTTTCAACGTGGGGTCCCTCTGCCCCGTCCACGGTACGCCTCCCACGTTCATCCCAAACACTTCAAGAACAGCAAAAAAAAGAAAAAAAAAAAAACAGCTGCGAAATAAGAAGATAATTCGATCGAAATACGAGATCACATATTGTACTTATATAGCCTTGCTATATTACCTCCAGTGATGACGGAAAGAGGTAGGAATACGACGGAGAGGAAGGAGATGTAGTAAAGTTTCCTGTTTATCTGCTCGGCTTGCCAGCTGTCGAGGCCCGTCTGAATGGCCTTTACGCGGCTGGCCGTAAACCCTATGTTCTCCTTCAGCCTTCGTATTCGCCCGATCAACTCTTCGAGGGCATTGATGTCTTCGGTGGCGAACCATTCTTTCGACGAGCACTTTTCCTTGACTCGCGGGAATACTTGCTCGCCGTGCGAAATCACCTGCCGTTCGTTCGAGCTCGATATGTCATTTTTTGGGGAACTAATTCGAGCGATTTACACATCGGAGTTTTATATACCTGCAATAACCTCTGCAAGTCGACGTGCATCTTTGGAAATTCCTGTCGTGCAATAGCTGCTTCTTCAGATCATACCCACCTGAAGAAATCATCCAAGAGATCACAGCATTGTCTCAATCGAACCAAATAGCGCAACGAAAAGAAAAAAAAACGTACGAAAATGCCATACATACCTCGATCAAGCTCAAACTCCACAGCATCGAGCTCGGTCTCCAAATTCGTGGCAACGTCTTGAAGGTGGTCGACGTGCGTATCTATTACATGAACGACGAGGTTCGAGACGGTCCTAGGGACGGGATTGTCCCTTCCTCAGAGTGGTTCATCCTCAAGAAGAATTCCAAAACATGCTCCTCAATCTCCGTCCCTTCCCTAAGCGGCTGCCCCCGCTCATTACCGCGATTCATGCTTCTTACCACGGGAACCTCGGACAGCAGTGACTTGTTATTCACCTGCGAAAACCCTAATCTCGGAACTCGCCCTAAAGACACGGTGATCACAGAATTCTCCGTGACCCTAGCTGCTATTCGAAACGTGAATTTGTTGGAAGGCGGGCCCGGCGAATTAACCCTGAATACCAAAGCGCCGTCGACGTGCCCACAAAAGGGACCGTTGCTTACCAACGATAGGATGTCTTGAAGCTTTAAGGCGGGCAAAGGACGTTGATGAGGTACATCGCTGATTGAACTAACCTTTCGTCGCCTTTTGGAATTTCGACGTGGTACCAGCAGAATTCTTTGCCTCGGCCGGGATTAAGATCCCATTCTTTGATGTAGTAGTTTCCCTCTCCGTCGAATATGTAAGCTGTGGGCCTAATGCCGCCTGGGTATGGGTGGTTATGGTAGCGATGATTATGCCTATTCTCAGAAGATGATTCTGTTTCCATTTCCTCTGCTTCGCCGTTCATATGGATGTGATTGAGATCCATGGATTCAGCGAAGTTGCTATTTTAGAAGAATCAAACCAATTGGTATAAATGCTGGGATAAAGGGAATCGAATCTTACGCCTTTAATCCCTCCTCCTCGAGATTTTCTAATAAGCACAAACCAGCTAAAACGAGATCTTCTTATCATCATCAGCTTCTAATTTCTATAAATCGATCGACGAAGCTCGAAGATCGATGGTTTCAGAATGCAATATAGATCAAAATCAAAGCCACCGGGGAAGAAAAGTTCCAGGAATCAAGTCAGAGTTTCAAAAATCCACAAATCAATCCACCAATCCTGATAAAAACACGGACCGACAAATGTTATATCATCTCAATAAATATCAGAAGTCGCCATGAAGATAAACTACACAAATACTTAAACCCGACAAAAACAAATTGATAAACGAATAATGTCAGATGCAAACTAGACACGCGCCTATTGATTCTCGACAGAGTTCACCAGCAAGCGTTGACGAAGGATTTACCTTTTTGTCGAAGCGAATTCGTCAAGTCAATGGAAGCGAAAACCCACCAACGATGAATTTGAAATAAACAGCGGACAACCTTGAAAAGAGAAAGAGACTCCTTAGTCTCTCACCACATTCAATGGACACCATATAGGAATATTAATTGATATATTAAACAAAATTTATCTTAATTTCTCAAAACAATTAAAACACGTTAAATCAATGGCGCAGGTAAGGTCGCTGGCAGACTATGAAAAAAAGTAGTATTCATGAGCATAAGGTAGCTTCGTCGAAGTTTCTTCTTCATTGCACCTTTGAAAGTTTTGAAGTTCGAATATTATTTTAATATACTGCTAATATGCAATTTGATCTTGCTTTGACAGTTTACAGATCTGGTCAGAGAGAGAGACAGAGAGCAAATCTCATTGCTATAATTTGGAGATCACGATAATTCAACATTAAATTTAAAACCAGAACCATAATTAATACACTAAATAATACTAAAGGCGTCTTCAAAGGCCCAACAACTCGTTTGTTCACTTACAAGATGATTCCATGTTGTTGTTGGGCTATATATATTAAATCTTTTTTAAAAACTCGTGCTCTATATGCATGTAAGTATAATTTTGTTGAAATATTGGATTGAAATGAGTTCATCCCATACGAACGGTCAAGTTTGTTAAGGTTAAGGTAATAAAATATAGGCTTTTTAATTAATCAAAAGAGTGATTCCTCTTGAACCATCAAGCTGTAACAGTTCTCGTGAGTCCGAGGTTTAAATGATCTGAGAGTTTTGGAATTTTGGTGTATATATATTTTTCTAATGATGTTCATCTCTTTTCAGTAAGTGGGAATGAAGTGTGACAAAGTATACAACTATTTTTGGTGAAATGACCAATAATCGGAACTACCTAATACTAATAGATAAAGATTCCTAATCACCCACTAAATAACTTTTATATAACAGTCGTGCAAAAGAATACAATCGAATCCTCGTCATACTGAGTGACTAAATAGAACTACAAAGGGAAGCGGATAGACACAGCTTTGTCATAGCATGTCACACTGTTCGTAACGCTCTGAGATGCTTTCGTTTTCGATGCAACGAGGTAAATCGATTGGATATCCTGATTGTAATAATTGGTAGCTGACATGGATCGTTTTCTCTTGTCGTTGATCATGGATCAGTTTTGAGCTCGAGAGACTGCATTTTTACCTTTCAGTTTTCAAGAATTTTTCATGTATCTGTGTGGACTTCTCTTGATTTTCATCTATTTCCAATTTCCTTCCCCCTTTTTTACGTGTTTTTTTTCTTTTTTTTAGTGAGGAACTTGAGTAGGTTGGGTCCTCAACTATATGGAGCTCGTTATTACACACCTTCCTCTGCGACCGAACCTTCTTGGAGGCATGGCAACTCACTGGTTAGTGTCTATGTTTTTGCTTGGCTTTTTGTTTTGGTCTATGATGTTCTTATCATTGCAAGAGGCTTACGTTTAAAAGGTACACTTGAAGTGAAGTGGTGATTATTTCAGTCTAAGCAAAATGAAGGTTTATCAGAGTGATAAATTTGTGCTTAACTTTCTTGTTAAATTGGCTTGCATCCATATGAATGTGCAGAGGGTCCCAAATCTGATTGGTGGGAAATTCGTAGATTCGCAGTCCTCGGATGCAATTGATGTCTTAAATCCGGTAATAAACTAATGGGTCGAATAAAATGTTCGTCGTAAAGCTTTTGCTATGAGATTTAACGTTTTTAACATCAGGCAACTCAAGAAGTGGTTTCACAAGTGCCACTGACAACGAAGGATGAGTTCAAATCTGCTGTAAATGCAGCAAAACAGGCCTTCCTGTCATGGAGAAACACACCAATTACAACTCGACAGCGTGTCATGCTTAAGCTTCAAGAGCTTATTCGTAAGAACATGGTTAGTCGAATTAAACCACACTTTCACATACTGTCCGCGGAATTGTTGTTGACTGTAAGGATTTGGGTTCGTAATGAAGGATAATCTAGCTTTGAATATCACTACCGAGCAAGGGAAAACACTGAAGGATGCACAGGGTGATGTGTTTTCGAGGGCTAGGTTAGTGCTTAATTTTCCCTTATAACAAATGTCTTTCTTATTTCTTGAATTGAACAGTTTATGGGTTTTTTTTTTTCTCAGAGGTGGTGGAACATGCAAGTGGCATGGCAACGCTACAAATGGGAGAATACGTTTCTAACGTGTCAAATGGAATCGACACTTATAGCATTAGAGAACCACTTGGTGTTTGTGCAGGAATTTGCCCTTTTAATTTCCCAGCCATGATCCCCTTGTGGGTATGTTTTCCTCTTGCCTTGTAAATGATATTGTGCAGTGATTTCTTACGAAGGAAATTTTGACTTTAGTGCATTTTGTTCTTCCATGTGTTATGGCAGATGTTTCCCATTGCGGTCACATGTGGAAACACTTTTGTACTGAAGCCATCTGAAAAAGATCCAGGTGACTCTTTCTTCGATAGCGTTTTTTGTATCTTCGATTTTCCTCCTGTATTATGTTTGGAAAAACACAATAGTTTTATTCCTCATTTGTATTCTTAACTAATTTTATTTTTGTTCCTTCCATGTCCAGGGGCTTCTTTGATTCTTGCAGAGTTGGCTGCGGAAGCTGGTTTGCCCGACGGGGTTCTTAATATTGTACATGGAACCAACGTACGCGTTCAATAAACCATTAAAAGGGATTCAATTCCACAAAAGTTTATCTCAAACAATGCTGTTTTACCATAAGCGCTTCACTAATTTTTCTTGCAGGACATTGTGAATGCCATATGCGATGATGAAGATATCAGAGCTGTATCATTGTTGGTTCTAATACGGTTAGAGATCTAACCATGGTCCTTATCTTAGCTGTCTTTAAATATAGTATTGTGGCGGACTTTTTGTGTTTACACTTTCTCTTTTTTCCCGTTGGTTGACTTATAAACTTTTCACCAAGAGTTCTTCATTACAAGAAAATAGTCAAGCCATTTTCTTTTTTTTTTAACTTTATTATTTCCATCATTAAGATGATCGCCTTTTGTTGTATTCTAGGCCGGGATGCATATCTATGGACGGGCTTCAGCTGCCGAAAAACGTGTTCAGGTAGCTGTGATCATCATTACACTTCTATATAAATTAATATAGTGACAAAAAATCTCCATTTTGCAAGCTAACCTGTTGACTCTTGAATGCCTTCAGTCAAACATGGGAGCAAAGAACCATGGAGTAGTTATGCCCGATGCAAACATTGATTCAACTCTTAATGCTCTAATTGCGGCTGGTTTTGGAGCTGCTGGGCAAAGATGCATGGCACTTAGCACGGTTGTATTCGTCGGAGATTCCAAATTGTGGTACTTCTCATGTCCTCTTGCTTCAAGTGTTTGCGTTAAGTTTTACTCTTACATTGTTTCCAAAAAAATGAGAATTTCTTCAAATGTATGAATGTGAACTATTGTAGGGAAGAGAAGCTAGTGGAAAGAGCCAAAGCTCTCAAGGTGAACGTTGGAACAGATCCTGAGGCAGACCTTGGTCCAGTCATTAGTAAGCAGGTATTTAGTCAGGCCAGCTTCTAACGGCTGCGAAAGCCTGAAAACTTTGTCCATGTACTACATCTCTCCTTTGTTTTTGTTATAATGATTATTTTTTACTCTCAGGGTAAGGAAAGGGTCCTCAAATTGATCCAAAGTGGGGTTGATGATGGAGCAAGACTATTGCTTGATGGAAGAAGCATAAAGGTACTTGCCCATGTTTCCGTAAGAATTCCCCGTGAGTACGCTCCCAAGTTATTTTACTTCAGTAAGTTCCTCGTATTAGGCAAGAACGGTTCATTTGAGCCTAAAGTCCAGTCAAATAACCGATAAGGATAGTAACACAAAGTAAAACTAATCTATACTGTGATTTTCTTGTTATCGTTCAGATATTCATCAGGTCTTTGTTTCCTCGTCGTGTGTAATAGGTTCCAGGATACGAACAAGGGAACTTCATAGGTCCCACCATCTTGTCTGATGTAACCGCCGGCATGGAATGCTACAAGGTTTTGTTGATATATAATCTACTTTTACGCCATCGCCGATCGCTTTTCTCTTAATTCCTAACTCTGATTTTCAGGAGGAGATATTCGGCCCTGTATTAATCTGCATGCAGGTACGTCGAGAACCATTTTATCGTGTTTCCGTAACATGGATTATTTATGTAGAATTTCAATAAACTAGTAGATATGGTTCTTCAGGCCGAAACATTGGAAGATGCAATAAACATCGTCAACCGAAACAGGTACTTCTATTGTTTGACTCGGCCCCCAACATTTTTCCTTAGAACATACAGAAATTCAGCTTAGATTTCTGCAGATATGGGAATGGAGCTGCCATTTTTACATCGTCTGGCGTAGCTGCAAGAAAATTTCAAAGCGAGATTGAGGCTGGGCAGATTGGAATAAACGTGCCTATCCCTGTCCCATTGCCCTTCTTCTCATTTACTGGCTCAAAGGCTTCTTTTGCTGGGGATCTCAATTTCTATGGTATGTAAAAAGAAATCTCACTCTCACTCAGCTAAGATAATAAATAAGATGGATGATGTGGGTTGGTTTTCCAGGTAAGGCTGGAGTTCATTTTTTCACACAGATTAAGACAGTGACTCAGCAGTGGAAGGATTTGCCTGGTGGAGTTTCTCTTGCAATGCCAACTTCCCAGAAGTGATATGATGTGATGTGATCCTCATGGTGATGATGACGACCATGGTGGTGGTGAAATAAAATGCAAATGTACTTTTAACTTCTTTTTTGCTTTTAGAACAATGATGATGGTGATTGGTATTCATGATAAATATGAAAAAAACGGAGATAATGAAAATTGCTATATGATATTCGGGCAAAATGGACCAGCTAAGACCATCTTCGATGGAATTGAAAAAACCAAAAAATACATTCTAAAATTACTCTATTCGAATTCAAAATCCAATCATAAAATGGAATTTGTACATTCTTTCTCTTCCAATAAACGCGTCTATGCGTTGAACGCATAGAATAAGTTCTAATAATATATATGTTTTTTTAAGTTATAGATTTGTGGGCAGTACTGAAAAGTTGGTGTAGAAGTGAAGTTCGAATATAGTTCATTGCGTTTGAGAATTAGTTTAACGATTGGAGAAGAATTATTGCATTTGAGTTTGCGAATTAGTTTGAGTTTACAATGCGTTCTTCGGTTGGAGCTGGTCCGATTCAGACGTGCGTAATCGTTATGAAGATTTACTCGCGTTAGCCGTAGATCGCATATCACGTGCTCCTCACTTCCACATCCACGTGCGTTTACGACAGCTTTTTCATTTGAAATCACTCACGACGATTCAGGTTTGAAAAGTATATTACATGAGCATGAAAATCTATTTAAACTAATATAATAAGGTTCAGGGGCGGACCGAGCTCTGAGTGATTGGGGGGTCAAGATTCAGCCCAGCCCCAGCCCATTTACTCAAGTCCATGTGATTATATGTAAAAATAAGAAAAAAATGCTTAGAGAAGAATCGAACCCACGTCATTCTATATGACAATCTTACTGCAAGTCCATTCACCACTAGACCAGAAGCGATTCTCAAAATTTATAACATGTATATTATACTCAGCAAAGGAATGGCCGGGGGGTCAATGGCACCCCCGAGCCCCTACGTGGGTCCGCCCCTGATAAGGTTACATGTTTTTACAATGAATCATAGGGAGCATTTTATAATAGATGTGGCTCAGTTGATTTTGTATGTTATGCAAAATTACCATATTATCCTTCATTTCTTTATTTTTATTCTACTCACAAATCAATTGACCTTTTATAAGTTTAAGTTAAAATAAAATATAATTTTGAACATTTTAAATTACTAGTCATAGTGAATTGATGATACCAATTTGTACTATAAGGATGAGACTAATCAAATATTGATGTAAATGCATATAAATTTAGAGATAATATTGTGAAATAGTTATATAATCAATTGGATATCCTGAAAATCATTTTACTACAAGACGAAAAGTCAATCTTTTTTTAAATGAAATGAAAAAAAAAGCTGAATCTTTTGCTCGTGAACTTCACTCATCAGTTGGTTTGCTATGAAGCAATGAGAAAGTAACGCAATAAAACAAAAATAGAAGATCAAAGTTCTTGAATCGCATCAAGTATTTTGTATCAATCTCCGGAATTTTAGTCTCCCTTATGAGCAACTGTTGAATGAAAGAGGAGTCCAAATTTCACGTGTATTCTAACTAGCTAAGAAAATGAAAAGAGACATTGCATTTAAACACTGCCATAGTTTTCATGATGTGTTGTAGATTCCACGGGTCTCCATCTTTGTATGCATATGTTAATCATGATGTATCGTGGTCATAACATATCCATTCAGACGTCAGATTGGGGGGGGGGGGGGGGGTTAGAGTGACTTGCATCCTGTCAATCAGAGCATCATCAAAGAAACAATTTGAAATTCCAGTTATAAGAAATCATTATACCTTAAATCACATTGCACAAAATAACTTATAAACAGAATGAGACAAATTGATACCCGTAGCAAATTCATACAACCCACACATTGGCCATTTCATTTTGTAATGGCCTATGAAAAACCATCATAAAGGTAGCAAGGCGCCTCCTTATATGCATTAGGTTACTATTGTTTGTCGGTGGGCTTACTGAAGCCATAACGTGGAGAGTCTATCGCATCATCAGGTTTCGTAATACTAAATATCATCAAAACTCTTTGTATACATACCTCTGAGATAGTCCGATAGCAGATTGGCAGCAACTAATATTCTCATCTTCCAATCGTAAATCCCTCATTTCGTTTTGCAGACTTCCTCGCAGAACCCTAATAAATGCAACCACTCGGATCCTTATTTGCAACAAATTCGTGTAGTGGTCCCTATAATTTATTGGGGGGCTTCTATAAATTTGGGATGGTCTACGACAACATTGGGGTCGAGACACTCCTGCAATATAGATAATAAAAGTATTTAATAAAGAAAGTCGATATGATTTATTTTCTTTTTATCAAATCAATATGCGTACAGGAAATGTTTAATCTAAATAAAAAGCGAGAATTAAAATGGATAAAGCAAAAGTACCCGTAAGAGTATAGGTCTACAAATATCACCGGAAGACATCACGACCCTCCATACGCATTCAAAGTGGACAACGTCCACACCGTGTCACAGTCGAGTTTAATCACTATTAAACTCGATGTGTCGTCGTCCAAGGACTCCTCAATGGACTTTATCTATAAAAGTAATTTGAAATCAAATGCACAGTCCGATCGAAAACAAAATAATTAGTTACAGAATGGGTCAAAACAAGTTTAATATATGATTAGAGGGTTCAAAAGTGGTAAATAATTGGAGGGGGTAAACAAAACAAAACAAAAGGACAAAACTAAATCTGAACCGTGAACATAATGCCAATCAAACTGGGTTGTGGTTACACATACAAATGCATAAAAACTTATTTTAATGAAATATATACATAAAAGCAATTCAAAATTGACAGAAATTCAGGATACGAAAATCAATTTTTTTGCAATCCAGGATTTGAAAATAAAAATTGTCGCAATCCAAGTTTCGAAAACCAAATTTTCGCAATTTGGGTTTCGAAAATCAAAAGTTTTGCAATCCAGGATTCGAAAACGAAACCTTTCGTAATCCAAGATTCAAAAATGAAAAAATATTCGCAATCCAGGTTTTGGAACTCAAATTCGCAATCTAGATTTTGAAAATCAAAATTTTTTCACAATCTAGATTTTGAAAATCAAAGTTTTCTCAATCCAGATTTCAAATCATTATACCTTAAATCACATTGCACAAAATAATTTGTAAAAAGAATGAGACAATCCTAGATATCTTGGAATATTTTGGATATATACTTGTAGCAAATTGATACAACCCACAAATCGGCCATTTCATTTTGCAAAGGCCTATAAAAAACCATCATAAAGGTAGCAACGCACCTCCTTATATGTGTCAGGTTACTGTAGTTTGTCGGAGGGCTTACTAAAACTATAATGTGCAGAGAGTCTATCGCATCATCAGGTTTCGTAACACTAAATATCATAAAAAGTCTTTGCATACATACCCCTGAGGTAGTCCGGTAGTCGAAAACTAATAGAGTGGCAACAACCGGGAATTCTAATACTACCAGAACTCTTTTCTTTTACCCAACCTACATGCGGAACAGCTCGCTTGGTAAGAGCTTTAAGCTATACATCTTCGTTCGTCCTCTAAAAGTTGAAATGATAGGCTTTTGATAACCTTTAAGGTAAGAAGAAAGCAATAAATCTAGTACAATTGAGGTAGAGAAAAAAAAGAATTTACCATTTCCATACTGAATTCAGTTATTCAATTATATTACCGGACCATGCTATGCTAACGTTTACCTCAAAGTTGTTGGGCAAAAAACTAGAAATCGGCTAATCACGCTATCCTTATGTGTTGATCTGGTAAATCATGCATCCCCCGCTTCTGCAGCAGTATAAAATCTCGGGCCTTGATGCTCACAATTCATCAATCTCTTTTGCAATGATGGACGGAAAATGAATCCGCGGGGCAGCGATGCTGCTTTTTCTTGTCGCGTTGGCTCTTGGCTGCGCCTTCGCAGTCCGGGATTTTATAAGGCTGAATTCAGTGGTGCCACCAGCAACTAATATTCTCATCTTCCAACCATGAATCCCTCATTTTGTTTTGCAGGCTCCCTCGCATAACCCTAATAAATGTAGCCACTCGGCTCCTTATTTGTATCAGGTTCCTGTAGTGGTCCCTATAATTTATTATGAGGCTTCGATGAATTTGGGATGGTGTATGACAACATCGGGTCGAGACACTTTTGCAATTTATATAGTAAAAGAACATTAATAAAGAAATTCAATATGATTTATTTTCTTTTTATCAAATCAAAATGCGTACAGAAAATGTTTAATCTAAATAGAGCGAGAATTACAACGGATAAATCAAAAGTACCCGTAAGAGTATAGGTCTCCAAATATCATCGGAAGACATCACGACCCTCCATCTGCGATTCAACGTGGACAACGTCCACACGGTGTTGAGTTTAATCGCTATTAAACTCAATTTGTGGTCGTCCAAGGACTCCTCAATGGACTTTATCTATGAAAGTAATTCGAAATCAAATACACAATCCGGGCGAAAATCAAAATAATTAGTTACAGAATGGGTCAAAGCAAATCTAATATATGATTAGAGGTTCAGAAGTGGTAAACATATAATTGGAGAGGGTAAACAAAACAAAACAAAAAGACAAAAGTAAATTTGAACCGTGAACATAATGCGAATCAAACTGGGTTGTATAATGTTACCACTTGGCTACGCATACAAATGCATAAAAAACTATTTTAAAGAAATATATACATAAAAGCAATTCAAAATTGACAGCAAGTCAGAATTCGAAGATCAATTTTTTTTGCCATCCAGGATTCGAAATTTCCGTAATCCAAGATTTGAAAATAAAAATTGATGCAATCCAAGTTTCGAAAACCAAAATTTTCGCAATTTGGGTTTTGAAAGTCAAGAGTTTTGCAATCCAGGATTCGAAGAAAACTTCCGTAATCCAATATTCAAAAATGAAAAATTTTTGCAATCCAGGTTTTGAAAATCAAATTTTTTTTCGCAATCTCGGTTTCGAAAATCAAAATTTCTCAATCCAGATTTCGAAAATAAAAGTTCCGCAAGAAAATGAAAAATTTCGCAATCCAAGATTCAAGGATGAAATTTTCGTTTTCCAGGCTTGGAAACTAAAATTGCGCAATCCGCGATTTCAAAATCTCATCTTTGCAACTTTAGCATTTTCGCCATCATATAGTAGAATAAAAAAAAACACACCATGAATTAATAATCGGTTAAACAAACATTCATGTGTGTATAATGGACAGGTTATAATTCTATCATTTGAAAATAAACAATAAAAAAATTCCGATGTACCTGATAATTCTTCCAGCTTATCAGCAATGCTAAACTACTTAATTATAAGAACAAAATTGAAATCTCTCTTCTCTTATATAAGAAAATCACCCTCGACATTGGGGATCATCGTCTTACGATCACTGAAACTTATCATATAATCGATGTTAAGTAGTACGAAAATATGTGGAAGCACTGATAAAATCAAAATCGGAAATAGTAAAGATACAACCTTATTGAAGAATTCCCTCAAACCGACAGAACCACATAATATGAATCGAAGCATGCATGAGACAATTACATGAGACAACACAACCGAATTTTAAAAATTTAGGAAAAGGTTAAGTGCTAAAGAATAAGAGCAACTATCAAACCTTTTCGTCCAGTAACATGATATCGATGCTTATTATCTCTCCACTCCTTTTAAAATTTGTTGCTTTCTATGACCGTAAAAGCCTAACTTTTATAGTGCAACGTCCAACTTTAGGGTTTAAAGAACCAAGCAAACAATAATTTTTTGGAAAACCATTTTGTTGAAATAACTCTTGATATCCAATTATATTTCAAGAAAACTTGTAGTAAGAAATAGAAGCCAAATTTAGATATATTTAAATAAAAGAAAGCTATTGAAACCTTTCAAGTACCCTTGGGTATGACACGAGTCCATAGTAACCCATTGAATAATTGATGCAAAACTGTTGAGTTACATACATTTATATGGTCGATGGTGGTTTTGATACGTTGAAATCGTTTCATATTTATGAAAGACATAATATTGGTGCAAAAATGTTGCGTTACATACATATATATGGTCGATGGTTGCTTTCAAACGTTCGAATTGTTACATATTTCCATGGCACGTGTAACTCCACCCTCACGGGGACCTAAAACTATAATTTCTATTGTCGTATGGGAGCTGGCTACAAGAGTGTTCAACGAGAGTCGACGTCCAACTTTCATATAGTATATAGATCAGAATTTACTTTTATTTTACATAATTAATATATAAAATGCATATTTGTTTTTAATTGAAATTTTATTATTTATACGAATATATATACATATGTGTTTGTAGAGTTGTAATAAATCTCACACTTTCGAACATAGCCGAAGGGCCGAAAGAAAGAAGCAACAACCACAATAATAACTTCAACAATAGCAACGACATAAATAACAATTTTTTTTCAAGCAATAGCTTGCCATTACACAAATAACGGTACAGACGAGATAAATAGCCCACAGAGCCCTCTGGTTACATCAATTGGGCCCTCTGGTTACATCAATCGCCAGTAGGGAACAAACTTCAAAGAGAGGACAAGACACTCCTAAAGAAAGGAGACAAAGCATCCAAAAGGAAGAAAAAGCCGAAAGAAAACAATTTTCAAAGCTACAACAAGAACTAAAGAACCTATTATGAATCAAGCTTAAACTCCACACTGATGGCAATTGAACTCAAATTTAGAGTACTCATCAACCCATAAATAACAAGTAACTCTTATTCGAGGGAGAAAGAATATACAAAGCATCATCAGTTAAATAGTTCAAAACCGTCTACTAGTATTTTCCTTCATAAAGAATTTCTAACACATTTTACGATACCATCTATATATCGAGGGATGGATAAAGACCAGCACGACCACTGCCATTTGAATCGGGAAAAGATGGGTGAAGCTCACCAGAATGTGAAGACTTACGACTTCTCTGGTTTCTAGGAGTGGCCATGTAGGATTCGCTCGAGCCAGTGCTGTTATACAATGACGAAATGGGAAGACCGTGAATCTTGGGTAGCCCAGTCGTATCATTACTACTCAAATTGTAGCCTCTCTCTACTGATTCCGCTTCGAGTGGAAGTTCGTCCAGAGTCTAGAAAAGAGCCACCGAGATATAGATTTAAAAAAAATGAGAAAAAAAAAATTGTCGACTCTCATCTAATAAGTTGAGCATCGAATATCTAACCTCCGTGGTCCATGCCCTAAAAGTCTTTCATTAAAATCAACCTTCAATAAAACAGTACTTCAAATGTACAACACGACAAACATCATCAGTCAACTAACCCGAAAAGCCTGTTGTAAGACTCGAAGTGTGTCCCTTGTGCGCTTCCTTTTCGTCGCCACCTCATCTGGTTCTTGCAACATCTCTTCAAACAAGTTGTCCCTGCAGAATGAAATTGATTCATTTATCTGATTCTCGACGAAAGAGAAAAAAAACAATTAACGTATAGACTCTCAAAAAATTTTAGTCAAGTGAGTAAATATGATGCCATCAAACGAGCCTCCTCGGTAAGCAAACTAACATCTTCAGTTCACAGTCCCACGTACAAAACAATTTAGACAAAACATACCTGTAGAGCTTTTTAATGAAGACGTTGTGCAGTTCTCTCTTGGTGTGGTTAACCTGCAACAAAATTCAAAACAATGTGGGAATAGTTAAACAACCTTCCTACCAAAAAATATGACAAGAAGAATAACTTCAGAATACAATACACTCAAGCACGCCTCTCGCTCCATTAGTCATAACTAAGGATGACTAATATGATTATCTATAGCAGACAAATCTAACTAATATGCAAAAAACACAAATTGCAAGGGCGACAACAATGCCAGAGTAATCACAACAAAGATTAATGCTAAACAAGAGCAAGGATCACGTGCAACAAGGTAAATTCATGCATCAGAATCACACCAAAAATTAGTAAAATATAAGATGGCATGAAATTTAATTTAAAAAGAGAAAAAGAAAACTTACTAGAAAATGCATAATAGCCTTTGGCACAGCATCCTCTATGTTCTTCCGCACGATATCATAGTAAGACTTCAACAACATCTTTGTGACAGAAATCTCAATAGCTTCTTGATTTGAATGGGTCTCGGACGGCCTCAATACACTAGGGGGCTTCTCCATATAAATATAAACATTTGGTACATTTTACAAATAAGATAAAAAAACAATCAACTCAAGCTTCTCTTCTTATTTAAGAAAACTAGTGACAAGCATTTTATATACCTCCCTCAATTGAATCAATGAAACACCCTGCTCCACACTCTGCAGAGGTTCATTGAATGGCTTGCTACTTGAGTTCTCTTTAACAGATGGGCGAATATCATGAACTCCAAAAATTGAAGATATGCCCCAAGATGAACCAGCATTGCTCGCTGTTAAATATTGATAATTAGGAAACCATTTTTGCATAAAATTACTGCAAAAGAAACAATTTGGCCTGAACGTTTAATGCTTAAAAGAATGTTTGCAGCCATTCCATTAATCCCTCTTTCACGCACAATCACACGTTTACTTTATTTCCTCACAACTCACAAGCACTTACTACTTATACATACTGATCTATTGTTGTTCAGTTTCCAACACTTATCGGACTATCTCCTAGACTGATTCCCTGACGAAAACCACTCCCAAAGGTAAAGCAACTTAGTCAATTATAAAAAAACAGTAGAAATACAAAGAATTACCAGCAGGTGTAGTTTTCTCAGCATCAGCAACAGGTCGAACACCCTTCAACATTCCACACACACACAAAAAAAAAAAAACGTCAACTCAAAACTTACCAATTGGGGATCGACTCAAATGGAATGGAACGGAGCGTTAATAGAAACTTACCTGATCTGACACAACTCCATTAGCCTGTCGTGAAAGGAAACCCCGAGACTTCACACTTTTCTCTGAGTTCTGAGCTTTCTCTAAATCTCCCGCATCCTGTCAATGATGAAGTAAACAGAGACTCATACAAGTGAGTAAATCCTTATTAACAAATGGATGCATGCAATATGAAATAACAATCTTTTACTTTTGGCCTAGGTGGTCCAGAAATCCTAGATGAGTTTATCTGCTGTAGCGCCATTTCGACAGCTCTACTTCCACCAACAAAATTCGGATGGGAAGTGTTTATGTAATCCATCTATATAACATAGGATCAATAATCCATGAGAGCATCTCATCAAATAATAGGGAAAAAACACTACCCAAAGAACAATGACCAACAAAGTAAAACAAACAACCAGCAGCATATAACTAAGCCCTCAGAAAATCCCGATATTTCATTTCCGGCATGATCTGAAATCATGCTTTATTACTTTTTTGAAACAAATGAATAAGTTTACATTATTAGTTAATACATGAACGCGAACTATTTAATGCAAAGAAAACTGCATACGTTCAATCTGATTGCAACTCATAAAGGTCCCAAAGTAATATAAAGTCCATTACAGCACATTTGTAAACGAATAAAAGGGAAGATAGAAATTTGAGCCAAGATATAATGGCAAAATCTTATATCAGACTACACCTCCATTTCAATAAGATGCCCTATCATTGTCTCCGATGGTTCAAGACCTTCCCGCAGAAAATTTCCAACGACTTCATCCATGCGTTTACGGAGGACAGGAAATCGTTGCAGCTCATTTACCATACAGCGATGGCTCATCTAAGAGATCTAATAGGTTAAGATCCAAAGAAGAAACATGATAACTGATCCAAAAGGTAGCATATGTGGCTCAAGTGAGTACCTTGATAAGCTCATCATAGATAAATCTAGCACACTGGAGACTTGGATCCAACAAACGTGCTATCTGTCTTCTAACAAGAACTTCAAAAGGAACCTAAAAGTTTGTATCATTTGGTATTTGTACACAAAATGAGAAAGTTTTACGATTATAGAGAAAAAAGAAATATTATATGCAAAGTAAGACATACTTCTGGAACGAACAAGGCTGATCTCGGACCAGTAGCATTTTGTATAGCAGTTCGGATGTCATCATCAGTTATATCCTCACAGGGATCAACATCCTGCAGAAAGAAAGATCTCCATGTTAAAAAGTGGTGAGTTCCCAAACTATGTTTTTGCATAAGATGAAACAAAAGACATGTGGCAGAAAACTTCATTACCATCTATCACAACCATTATTTGTCTTTTTTAATATTTTCCAATCAAAACAAACACAGACTAACCTCCAGGCTCTTAACATAGATATTTTGGAATATGTAATGAATTCTTGCTCCACCAGACAGCTCGGATGTGGACATTTCCTCATTTTTGCCTTCAATCAGGGACGAAAATGCTGCGTGCAACAAGAGAGATTTTAGGATTTGGTCAACATACAGTATGGCAAGGTAAGCAAGGTAATTGATGCATTTAGTTTTAACAGTAAACGCAAAACCTAAAAAGCAGTTAGGTTTCGATAGAAAGGATTAATGAACTCATATATTTCCTGGAAGAAATGGTAAATGAATTGATGAAAGATGAAATGACAAGCATTGTCATAATCATCTACATAATCAAGATCCCTCTTCAGCAAATCAGGCTGATACTGCTGATGAACGGTAAATTCATTAGCATCTCCCATACAAATTACGCCAAAGTTTAATGGCACAACCGTCACTAACATATTCTACAAATTCTTATAATTTAACCTTTTTATCACAGTAAACATAATTTAATACACAATACCTTCTGAATACTTGGAAAGAATGTTGAGGAGAAGTGCACCCTGACCAGCCTGTTGATCAAATCAATGTGACAACAAGGAATCAACATTTGTCTAAGACTCTATGCTGAATGACAGATATAAGTACCACTACACTGACCACCTTCCATGATAACAATCCAGCATGATTAAAAATGAATCATACCTTCGATTCGGTGATCTCTCCATAGCTAGCATGCTCCTTCGCAACAGAAACCAGAGCAGCACTAATACGCGACTTCAATCCCGGAAGAAGTGTCTTAATGTGTTGTACCAAAATCTGAATGACAAGATAGCTATTATCATCCAGCTTGATTTATGAAAAATATTATATGCACTTGATCATTTCTATAATTAGAGGAGTAAAAAGAGATCCTAAAGCTTCAATTGACAGGAAAAAGGAACATCTGCATACTACAAGAATCAGTAGCATAAACGATGTCCATCCTCCATGGCAGAGGTTAAGTGCAGTACCTGATTCAACTTCTTGGCTAATTGAGGAACTCCACAACGGTCAGCAAGATCACTGTATACCTAAAATGAAGGCACTAAACAGTCATTTCAGTATGATGATGGCAACAAATAAATGCATAATGAAACATATAGCGGACATACTGGTCGACTGCGAAAAAACTTTTCTTCCTCCATTAGTGCATCTCTGATGCTCTTGTTACTTAAAATGTCCTGTTTAATTACATAACTTTTGGCTTTAAGTACCATTTTACCTAACGTTAATGTAAATAAATCCTACCTGTTGACTTCGATTAACAACGCCAACATAACCAAGGCGAAGAGGAATCACTTTTCCGAGCAAAAAATTGCGGGCATCTGTACCCCTATCCATAATATCCAACTGAAGAAACTCATGTATGTAAGCAATCAGACTATAACAAGTACAGAACTGTAACTGCAAAATGGAATCATAGTTAGAAACAAACACTCACCTTCGTAATCACGCCGATAGTTCTATAACCTACAATTAGAAACATCCTAACATGAGATTATAAAATATACATTTGAATGCATCTTCTCCCCCTTAGCAGCGAATCAAACCAGAAAGCGGGAGAAAAAAATTACCATCTGGATCAGCATTTCCCGCCATCTGAAGAGCGTCGGAGTTGGCCAAATCAGCATTTCCAGGGGTCACAGCTAGTATTAGGCAACTGGGCAGCTTAATATATGACATGATCATTGTCCTAATACGTGCTTCAATATCAGAAGGCTGATCCCCAACTGGAACTTTGGTTATCCCGGGAAGGTCCACGAGGGTGATGTCAAGAACATTCGGAGAGTAAATCTTCAGTCGTATTTGCTTGTCCGATACACCTTTGTTTCCTCCAGCTTCTCGGTCTGTTTCTGCCTAAACAGAACCCAAGACAAACTATTAGCATATAGTGGGAAGTTACAAACCGAGCTAATTTAACAATAACCCACAAGGTTCACAATAGAATCACAGAATCATGGAAACTCCCAAACACAGTGAGAGAAAGGAACAACAAAATCAAACCTGTATCTCCCTCCTGATTTCACTAAAATCGAAGAACTTCCTATTGGGCAAGTGCAAGAACTCGCCCCATTCCTCCTCCGTCCCATCGGACTTCCTCTTAATCTGAACGAGCTGCAACACGAGGGGACGGCGGGTGCAGATGTCGTTTCCACGCGGCAGGAAGTCGCGTCCGACGAGCGCCTCCAGCACGCTCGATTTGCCGCTGCTCTGACTTCCGACCACTGCGACCTGAGGCAGTTCGATCGTCGACTGACTCCCCAACTGTGCGAAGATATCCTGAAGCTTGTTCGCTATAGGAATTACAGAGCTTCCTAGAGGCGCCGCCGATGACGACGGCGGCGGCGACTGCGACTGGGACTGGTCTTCAGCCATCGATTACACCGATTTCGAGAGAGCACGATTGAGATCTATGATTGGGCGGTGGGCCAATGATTCAAAAATGTGGTTTGTGAGGGTAACCACAATGGTGGTTTATAGGTGTGTCATATGTGCTTATTTGGCACTTTATATGACACACCACCATTGTGGATGTGTCATGAGTATGACATTGTGTCATATTTATGACACAGTGTTATAGGAATTAAAAGGAGAGAGAAGGTGTGAGAAAAAAGAAATTATTTATTTATAGTTGTGGGTCCGTGTTATAGTAGTGTTATTATTGTAAAAAAGTAGAATAAAAGTGTTATAGATAAAAATATAAAAAAAATATAGTGAAAAGCTGATGTGTCAGTATTATGGGTGTGTTATTGTTGTGGACACCCTGAGTTCTGAGGTTTTCTGGCATGATAAATTTTACACTACCGAGACATAGGAAAGAGATTTCATAGCTTACCCTGGACGTCATAGCAAATTAAATCGTAGACCGTATATTTTTTATTTTTAAGAAAATGTAAAAAATCACCTACTACAAAATATTTATATATTTCAAAATTTATCCTTCTATTTTTAGTGTTATTAGATCATAACGGGCATTTTCATTTCAAGCCCCTCCATAACTATCATTTAGGGTTCAGGCTCTCTTGGCAAAAAAATTAGTTTTAAGGACCATTTTCTGCAGTACCCTCATTGCTCTTACATAACAGTTGTTGAAATTTTGTACCACAAAATCATAATTCGGTACCAGTTTATGATCATCTGATACCAGTTTATTTTCTGCAGTCCCCTTCATTGCTCTTACATACCAGTATGTGAAAAGTTTGTAACACAAAACGATTATTCTATATCAGTTCATATATCTTCATACCACTTTTTTACACCACACAAAATGAGTCCTTTAACCTAAAAAATTCTCAGACAGTGCCTGAATTCGAAATCAAACCCTTAATGGGGCCTGATTTCGAATTGACTCAAAAATTAATACTAACACGAAAGATGCACATTCTTTCCACGTCTCAGAAGCACCAACCATAACACTCTACCGCGGCAGGGTAAGTGGCGATTGGGGTGAAACGTCCGGCCGTGGGGATTAACGGTGTTATTACCTGTTGATGGAGAGTGGAGACTAAAATGGGGATGAGGTTGAACCATGCTTGAAATTGGTGCTGGTAGTGGGTTATTTTTAGTTGACCGTGGGAATTCTTTTCTTGGTTTATTGTTTTTTATTAAATTTTAAAAAATAAAGGTAGGAAGGACATCCGTCAGCATATATCGCAACCTACATTTGCATAGAAATATTAGAAAGTCAAAATGATAATTTTCACATATGCTGCCTGTCAAGTAAGTGGGTACTTCAGACTTGCGCATGACCGTTCGAATCCCACTTTTTTCTATTTTTATTGATTATTATTATTATCATCCATTATCATCCATCTATTTTATTAAGCATCGCAAACTTGCAGTAAATGCTTCTTAATCAAAGTTTTTGTGTCAATTATAATTACAAGTTCACCCTTAATATTTTTAAAAATGTTACAATTGTATCCCCAAAATCAAGTAAACAAAATAATAAAAATTAAATTTATAATTTAACATATTAAAATATAAGTTGTATATCCAAGGGTTGTGAGTGATTATTTTCCTTTTCGTACATTTAAAAATTATATTTAACCAACCAAACCATTAAAAATAAAAAAATCTCAAAATTAAAAGTAGCACATAATTATATTTTAATCACACCGCTGCAGAAAAATACTGATTTTATATTATAGGTCAAGAGAGGGCTTTTTAATTATATTAGGGTTAATTTAACCCAAATTAGACAAAATAGGGCTAATTTGACAAAAATTGCCAAAATCGGGTAAAACGCGCTTAATAACAGCGTCGACGCGCCCATTGGACGCGGAGGATGACGTGGCACAGCAGGGGCCCGGTCGGGCCCGCTTGTGGCCCGCGTGGGCCATCGTCGCTCTTAATGGACGCGACGTCGCCCCTAATGGACGCGACGTTGACCTAAAACCCACTAAAACCCACTAACCGGCCACTATAAACCCACTAAGCCCACTCGTTATTGGGCCACTACTGCGTCGCGTTTAATAGGGGCGACGACGCGTCCAATGGACGCGACAACTCAGCCTATTTAAACGGCTCAAATTTTCGATTATTATTTCATAAATTTCATACATATGCAATATGGTGTCTAGAAAAATTCAAGTAGTTGTTTATTATGGCGGTGAAATCATACACGAATCAAACACCATACAGTATAGTCTTCAACCCATTGGTTATCGACGAATTCGTCGCGATACCAATTTCGATCAATTTCTTAGTATGTTGTACGACATGACTTCCGTCGACAACAATTCTTTCTTTTTAATCGTTCGAGTGAAGAACGAACACTATCAACACTCACGACTGTATCATAATCTCCTACTAGTGTCTAGTGATGCCGACCTCGCATACTTCTTGGATCCCGACAACGAGCTCGATTACATTGAGGTCTTTGTCGAGACAACTGAGATCGTTCAATACACTAATCCCGCGCCGATGGATTCGTTTCCTGACATCACTTCAATTACTGAAGGATTGACGAATATTTCGTTTGCCCCTCAAGAAGATATACCTTCGAGTAGCCAATGGGTTCCTACTAGTTCGACGGTGGCGCAACCTGAGATCGTTCATGACGGCGTCCGAGATAGTGACGTCAGTGACGACTGTAATCACAGCGACGACTGTAACTAACCATAACGTCGATAAATGCACTATCTCCCATCTGGAATCCTCGGTTCATGTGGATCGTCGATGGAGAGATGTAACGACGGGTGACCCTCCAGTACCATGGATAGTAATCTGGAGTGCACTGCGCACCACCAACTATCTCCATCGCACCGACTATCCTCTCGTAGCGAGACACCCACAAGGCTTCGTACTGCTCGTGGAAGGCCCTCCAATCCCTTCCCGCGACGTTACGTGTACTGTGCCGATGAAGATCAACGTCGAGCTGTCTCGGACGTTGCGGGACGGACTGAACCATCCCGAACTGTCGTAGCACGCGGTCGGGATAGTGCCACTCGACCATGTTATAGAAGATGAGAGGACAGGACGACCGAACGCATGCTGGTCGCGAGTCGGCTCTCAACGCCGAAATCTCTGGTGCCTGATCGTCGTAGGGTGCCCAGACGAACTGCTCCCAAGACATGCTATCGATCGACTCACGAATCGCACGCAAATTCGAGTGCGTCGATGTCGTATGATCGAAAAGCGCATTCCATCTGAAATGAAAAAAATATAAATATTCAAATATAAAATATATATAAAAAATAACTACTTTTAACATTCAAGAAATATCTATTAAATATAAAATTTTTGGGGACAAAATATTAAATAATTTAGTAAAAACTACGTAAAATATATTAAATAAAATACAGAAAAATATATTAAATATATTAAATATATTAATAAAAATATACTACCTCGCAGCAAGTGGCGGCATGGGCAACTGAATTCCATCTTCTTCGGTGGGCATCATCCGCACTCGCGGACGGATAATAACGGGCTGCACGGGTAATATACGAATCCATGCCCATACCTACACAAAATTTAAATTAGTATGTATACACCCCATACAATTCAATTACACAAACTAACGCACCTGAAGCAACCGTAGAGCTCCACCGATGTTCATCTTCTGACGCTGACACGAAGTACATAGCTCTCTGTACAAGAATGCCAGCACGGCACTGCCCCAACTGTACGTGTGCACGGCGTCTATGTCTTCGAGCAACGGGAGTAAGGTCATGGACGTCGAGCTGCCGCTGGAGTCGGGGAAAAGAACTGATCCCATGAGTAATAGCGCATACGCACGTGCCCGCTGATCGACCTCATAATCTGAGCTGTGCTCATCGATCTCGTTGGCTTCGAGCCAGTCTGCAAATTTCCTCAGCGACACCTTCGTCCCGGTGTACGCCCCCACTGCAGGTGGGTAACCAGTCAACTCCTCCAAGTAATCGAGCCACTGATCCTGCGTCCTGTGCTGGATAACACCACTGACAGAGTGACCGTCAATGGGGAGTCCCCACAGCACACCGACGTCCTCAAGAGTGACGGTGGCCTCACCCACAGGCAAGTGGAACGTATGCGTCTCCTTCCTCCACCTCTCTACGAGGGCCGTGATCAAGTGTGGATCTAACTTCTGAGATCCACAACTATACACGCCGTAGAAGGACATGGCATGCAACCTCTCCAGAACACGACCGTGCAACCGCACCGGTCGTGAAAGCTTACCCCAGACAACGCTCTCCAAACCCCTAACGGTCAAAGGCGTGTCGAGGGCACCATCAGCATTGGATAGTACATCGTTACAACGATGACTATCCTGGAATATCAGAAGTGATCTGTCGATCGGACCGTAATATTCGTACGTATCCATCCTAAATTAGCGTTTTAAAGTCAATATCCCAACAAATAACAATAAACAAACAATTGACTCATTTACTAACAATCGAATCAAATAACCTGGAAATCCCAATTTCAAATTAGGTTTCTAAATTAGGGAAAATTTCTAAATCGAACCAATTATCAAAAATTAACGTGGTAAATCAACATACTAAGCAACCCATAATATCTAGAGCTTAAATTATACCAAAACACAAACATAAACGCAAGTATTCGACGAAATCTAACGAAACATAAAAAACAAGATTTAAACAAATTAGGAGTTTCATACCAAACGAAGCTTAATCGACGAAGATGAGGAATAACGGATCTATCACTCTTTGAAATCGCGCAACAATCGCCCAACAATCGCCGGACGAATCGAGGGGAGGAGAGGAGGAAAATGGGGAAGAAAAAGAATCGGCGCGGCTTTAAGCAACGCGTCGTCGCGGTCATTAAGCGCGACGACGCGTCCATTAGCTGCGGCGCCCAGTCAATTGGGCCATCCTTCGGCCCAGTTGTGTTTTTAAAAAAAATGGCCCGCATTAAGCCCGATTCAGCCCGACCGCGTTTAATGGGCGCGACGCCGCGGCCATTAATTGCGTTTCGCTCGATTTTATTAATTTTGATTTGATCGACTCTATTTTATTGATTTTCGATTTAAATTCCTTTATTTTAATTAAAAAGCCTCAAGAGAGTCTACGTTAGGACTTGGAGCATTGGTTGGGGTTTGTGTTGGTGCTATACGATCGATTATACAGAGAGATGCCCAGTATGCGTGCAGATATATCAAACAAAGATTTACTATGAACTTGTTTAAAAATGGAATAATATCAAGGCAGTAAAAATTGTAACTAAATTATTAACATATTGTTTCAAAGATCTGCTCCACCGGGGTACCGAGGAAAGGGAATGACGTCTCTAATATTGGGTATGCCGGTGGCGAAGAGGATCATACGGTCGAACCCGAGTCCGAAGCCGCTGTGCTTCACCGTCCCGTACTGCCTCAGCTGGAGATACCACTTGTACGGCTCTAGTGGCAAACCCAACTCCTCCATTCTAGCCTTGAGGGCTTCGTAGTTCTCTTCTCTTTGGCTCCCGCCTATGAGCTCTCCGACCTTAACAATCCAGCAGCAGTATAGCAGTTGTTAACAAATTCCCGAGGATTAAAACAAGTGAATAAATTGCCACGGTTCGACAAAACCTTGGGAACGAGCACGTCCATTGCAGCAACAGTTGCATCGTCTTCGTTGACCTTCATGTAGAACGCCTTGATTGCTTTCGGGTAGTTGTAGACGATGACGGGCGATTTAAATTTTTCACCGGCCAGGTAACTGCGCCAGCCACGGGTCGAATTCATTGGGAGGAAACCCAAAATATACCACTGACTAAGTTAGAAAATCGAATATTTTTCCTTTTTTACCTTTCGTGTTCGGAAGCCAAATCGATCCCCCATTCTACCTTGTTCTTGAATTCCACCACTTTGGAAGCTTCCTCGAGAACATCGATGGCCTCCGTGTAAGTTATCCTGTGGAATCGTGACTTTGCCACCAGTTCGAGCCGTTGGAGTGCTGTCTTGTCGTAAAATTTGGTCATAAACTCCATGTCCTCGTAGCAGTTGTCGAGCAACCACTGGCAGAGGAACTTCACATATGCCTCCGCACAGTTCATATCGTCCTATCATTTTTTGAAACTTCAAGGCCCTTTTGAGGGTTGAAGAAGAAAATTCGCATGAGAAACTTATTGAAACAATCAGCAAATACCTGTAGGTCAGCAAAGGCGATTTCGAGCTCCACCATCCAGAACTCCGCAAGATGCTTCTTAGTGTGCGAGTTTTCCGCTCGAAAGGTGGGGCCAAAAGTGTACACACTACCCATAGCACAAGCGTAAGTCTCGGCCTGAAGTTGCCCAGACACGGTCAAGAACGCCTGCCTGGCAAAGAAGTCTTGTTCGTAGTCGATTTTCCCGTCCTTCCTTGGAATGCCGCCGTGAGCCCCAACTCTCTCCCCAAGCTTGTATCTTTCTTCCAACTTCCTAAAAGTTTCCTCTGCCTCTTTAAGTTTACCTACAGCAGTAGAAGGAATTTCCCCGTCGCTTGCCTCAGCAGCTTTCAGCTTTGCCTCCATCACAGCAAGCTCGGAAGCTCTCAATTCATCTTCTGATGGAGGAGGGTTCTCTTTCAATTCCTTCTCCAGTTTCTCGGCCTTGCTAATCAAATTCGTGACCTGAAACATCTCCCCTGCACCTTCACAGTCGCTGGTCGTGATGATAGGAGTGTGAACGTAAAAGAAACCGTGGTTCTGGAAAAACGTGTGGGTTGCGTGTGCCAAGGCATTGCGAATTCTAGCGACCGCTGAAATCTGATCAATACCATTACTTCTGATGAGAAGTGTAACAACATGAAATATATATATTGAATTCGGTTCACACCGCAATGCAAGAACATACATATAGGAAAATCAATGTCCAGAACATAAAAAAGAAAAAAGAAAAAAGAAGCACACCGCAGTGCAAGAAACCGACACGAAAGTGACCATCGGATCACAACACACACACAAAACCACATGAAAATATAAATATATTGAATTTCACACATACATACAGTGTTGGTCCTGGCGCGCAAGTGAACAAACTTCCTCAAATTCTCCAGGTCAAGCTTGGCCTTTGGCAATGGGTACTTTTCACTTCCAGCACAAACAGTGCCCACATACACAACCTTCTCAACCTCCATCTCGATCCTCTGCCTAACACCTTTCGGTGGAGTTTTCAACAGGCCCTCCACGTGGACGCTCGTGCCGGTGGCAACAACGTCTCTCAGCCTGTAAACGTCGCTACTCACAATGACCTGCAGATTTGCCAGGCAGGAACCGTCGTTGATTTCCAAGAATGCGAATCGTCCCTTTTCGGCTTCTCGGCCTGTCCTGACCCAGCCCCCAATTCGGACTCTCTGGCCAGCGAGACCCGATCCCTTGTCGGGTCGGGACAGTATGGATCTGATCGGCACGCGCTGGGAGAATTGGGATTCAGATACCGTATCGCGTGTGCATAACGAATCCATCGAAGCAATTCCTGAGACTGTCACCTGAGGAGGCACGCTCGATTTGCCGCTCGTCGTCGACTGACTCCCTAACCGTGCGAAGATGTCCTGAATCTTGTTCGCTGTTATGTACTGATCTGTTTTTGTGTTTTTATTATATGCAGAATCAAGAGATTGAGAGATAGAACAGAGTTTGATTGGATAGACGAGATTGAAGAAGAGATTGAAGAAGAAGATGATCAACGAAGAGGAAGAAGAAGCAGATTAGAAGTTAGGTTAATTCATTGTTAAACTCCATAATAGGTCTTACACGTATTTATACTCTAAAACAATAGATTGGGCTTTATAATATATTGACCCAATAATATTAACTAAGATACCTATGACCCAATAATCCTCGGCCCAAATAGCAATTCCTTCACCTTTCTTCTTTCTTGCCTCCAACGAGCCATATTTAACAGTTCCTTCTCTTACAGCACCATCATCTTCATCCACTTCACTGCTTGAATCCCCATCCAAGCCATCTCTTTCGTTCAATACCTTCGGGTACATGACATTCGCCGTACGAATTGCAGAGGTTCCTAGAGGCGCAGCCGAGGCGATGTAATGAATTTGATCGGTTTGTGTTTGTATGAAGATTAGAATAAGGTGTGAAGAAGAGGAAGAAACTTAGATTTGAGTTAAGAAGAAGAAACAGATTGAAGAAGATGAGAATTGTTGAAGAAGAAGATGCAGGTTGAAGATGAAGTTACGTGAAGACGTGAAGAAGAAGAAACGACGAAGAAGAGACTGAAGATGATAGATTAGTAGGGTTAGTTCCTTGCTTAACTTCCAAGGCAACATACGGGTTTTTTATATAGAGCATAACTGGGCTACTAAATAAAAAAGGCCCATTAAACTTATAATAACTGATAATCCAAAGTAATTCGTTCTTCAGCCCACTCCCTTGCGTACGAGCCCGACCCAAATATTAATATCAGAGCTCAGTTGATGACAGGCGACTGCGATTGGGACTGGTCTTATATAAGAAGGAGAAGATCATTGGGCGACACGTATTCTTTGTGGGCCTTTGTAACCGTTGCTGAGCCCATTTTAGAATTGGTCAAAGCCCACTTCGATAATAAAACCTCTTTTAGCTTTTTATATGCACGAAGTCGACTTAATAATTACTGGGTCCGGGCTGTACTTTGCTATTTACGGCCCATTAAAAGCATACTCTTAGCTAGGGAGCGGTAAACCGCCGTGGCCACGAACGATTCTTAGTCTAATAAACTTCACCAGCCACAACACAAGGCGGTTTTTGTTCCCAAAACACACACAAACACACAATTAGATCTTTACTTTAGCTTTGCCCTCTCCTCTTGAGAGTATCCAAACACAAAGAAAAGGAAAAGGAAAAGGAAAAGGAAAACAAACACGAAGAAAAGGAAAAGGGAAAGATTCCGGACGCATTTTTCACTCGTAGAATAAGGAATAATCTCTGACATGGAGGGAGAGACTTCACACGGAGGCGCCCACCAACCCTTGCCCGACTCCGACCCGACCCACCACCACCACCACGGCGGCGCTCGGACCCGATCGAGGCAAGACGTGTTCTTGATAACATGTCGGTGCTTCAGCGTCATCACTGCTGTGTCCGCGATTATGTGCATAGCCGTTAATGTGCTCTCAGCCGTCAGATCATTCAAGAACGGATCCGATGTAGTTCTCTACTTTTTTTTTTGTTGCTTTATATGCATTGCTTTTCTTTTCCTCTTCTTTTCTCTTATTTTCTCCTTCCCACTGCTTTTGTTCGTATGTTTATGCTGAGAGCTTGATTTTATTTAATTTGTGGGGATAGATATTTGATGGGATATTCCGTTGCTATGCGGTGGCCATAGCTCTGTTCGTGGTGGTGGCCGAGACCGAGTGGGAATTCATTATGAAATTCTCCAAGGTGAAAACTTTCTATTTTAAAGATTTCATTTTCTTTTTCAGCAGGTCTTTGAACTGATCTCGATGTACGAAAATGCTTGTTTTCTGTAATACTGCGCACACCATACACTTGATTCGCCTGCCATACAAAGCTATTAGCTTCACTTGACTCGAGCTAAAGGAAATTGCTTTATTTGCATCCTTTCTTCTTTTCCCTAACGTTGTTGTAATATATGAAAATGGTCCCTTTTCCCTCCTACATTTTGTTCATTGTGTTTCGATTCTCCACGAAAAAGTATACAGGTTTTGGAGTACTGGGTTGGCAGGGGAATGCTGCAAATCTTGTAAGACCCCTAATCTAAAACCCAATCATCATCTTCTTAATCCAATTAGGAGTTATTACCATGTATACAGATTCGTGCTTTCGTCCAATCACATTAGTGCTTTTTCGTTATACAGCGTTGCAGTTATGACTAGAGCTTACCCTGAGTATCTAAGAAACCATCAAGAGCTGTTTCTACTTCAGAGCATAGCGAGCTACTTTCTTCTCGCCTGTGGTGCAGTTTACGTCATATCAGTGAGTATATTATAACCTTTTCTGATATTTTTTACAACTCACTCATATTAGCGACGAATTACATAGATACGATGCGAAAAAGAAGCCCTTTGAACATTTTTTTATATGACTGAGTAATCTGTTGAACGATCGATCTTGATTGATAGAAGGGTTCGACCAACGATTGTAATGCGTTTTAGGGATTATTCTGCATTGGAATGGTGAAGCGTTCTCGCCAGAAAAAAGAAGTTTCCCGAGATCAGGCGATTAAGGATCTTCAGGTGAATTGAATCCTATATTCAAATATTGCACATGATATAGGAGCAAGATAGCATAGCCATCTGCAGAAAAGATAACATTTTTCCTATGTTGCTGTCCTAATTTTATTACATCATATCATACGATGCTAAGACGCTGGCAAATATTTACGTTAAGCTTATTTCAATTACAGGAACTTGAGAGGCGAAGAGAAGAGCTAGAGTCTTTGTTGGTCCAAGATCGAGTATGATTCGATTCGATAGCGATCAAGACATACATGAATGTGTAGGATTTTCGAACAATGTTGACACTTGTAAGATTTTTCCGTGTTTGTAGAGCTCAAACTCACCATCTTCGGCGTGTTTTCTGAGTTGCTATATCTGCTACATGATATTCATTTCAGAGAAAATTAATTGAGCCTTGAAGTGTTCTTTCTTGTGAGCTTTTGTGATCGACTGATTGTAGTGTAGTTATTAAAGACAAAGGAGAATTCTTGAAACTGAATTATCTGAAAAAATGGTTCCAAGTTCTTGATTGTATCTTCAATCAAGAGTGAAGTTCTATATATGTTATGATGCATCATCTACTTGTACGTTTGAGTTTTTGAGTCTTTTGACTCATTTGCTGGAATTCGATAGGGAATTCCCCATTATACCCCTACAGTCTACCGTGCATTTCCGACTTCTAACTAAGGCATTTTGTCGTCATTTTCTTCGAGCTCGACTCTCACAGTGATTTAACCCTTATTATTATTTACGGAGATTGTCGATTAGCTAAAAACATGGAGCACTTCTTTTCGACGTCGACCGCCGACCCGCGCGCCGAGGCCTTACGGTGGCTCTCAATCGCGGAAAAGCTCCTCTCCGCGCGAGATTTGATGGGGAGCAAATCGTTCGCCACGCGCGCGCGCGATTCCGACCCTACGCTCGTGAATGCGGAGGAAGTACTCGCGGTGGCCGAAACCCTAATCGCGGGAGATCGACGCGTTGGAGGCGACAACCAGCTCCGAGATTGGTACGCGGTCCTCGGCCTCACGCCTCTGCAGGGCCGAGAGGCCGACGCCGTCGCGAATCGGTACAGCAAATTGATGCGATTTCTGAACCCTAGCAAGAACAAGTATCCATTCGCGGAAGAGGCGTTCCGCCTCGTCCTCGATGCCTGGCAAGTGCTGTCGAATCCTTCGAGTAAAGCGATGTACAACAGGGAAATTGGATTCCATTTTCAGCAACAGCAGAAGCAGCAAGGGCAGCAGACTGGGCTTTTCGCCGGAGATCCTAATTTGCAGCAAAATGTGATTTTCTTTGGGGGAAATCCTGGTGCTTCAGGTGGGTACTACGGCGCTGGTCAATCTCAACAATTCGCCAGTGGGCCAGCTCCAATTGGGGCGGGTTATGCGCCCTTCAGTTCGTCTGGATCGAGTTTTAATCATGGTTCAAGGCATGGTTATGAAGCGGGGAGTAGCAGTCAGGCGAATCATCCAAATGTCAATGGTTATGCTCCAGGGAATGATAGCAGCTTTACGATGTGGACTGCTTGTCCATATTGTTATTACATGTACGAATACGACCGTGCATATGTTAACTGTGTTTTGAGGTGTCAGAATTGTAAGAACGCTTTTGAGGCTGTGGAAGTTTCTAAGCCACCCCTATCGAATTTGGACGGTGAAAAGGGCTACTTTTACTCCTGGGCTTATATTCCTCTGGGGTACACAGCTGAGAATTCTGAGATAAGTAGGGGTGGTGCTGTCTCAGGGTGGACACCATTTTCACCTATGTTCACACTTTCGCAAGTTGGGGGTAGTTCGGGTAAGGAGGGCACAAGAAAGAAGAGCAGCAGAGGTCCTCGGGTTTTTGCCGACGATGATGATGTGTATGTGCAGCTTTCAGGTTCTAGTGACTCAGATGGCGATTGGACGGCTGATAATGAAGATGGCGATTGGACCGCTGATAAGAACAAAAGAAAGAAGAGCAAGAATCAGAGCACCACTCGGGGAAAAAGAACTAGTGGAACGCCTAACAGGAGGGCTCAGCAAACGCTTGCCAAAGACAATCCAAACATGGAAGATCGTTTCGCACCTTCAAATAAGACGAAGGTGCAAGAACAACCCATGCCTCGAAACGAAGAGGAGATGATGCATAGTGGGACAGCGGCGAGCGCCACCCAAGAATGCCTCATATCTCCAATGCCTTATGGGATAACAGAGCACATGCAAGATGGAGTCGTAACGCCAAACAGTGTCGTGTTTTCACATAGAACAATGGGCGAGCCATGTAGGATCGAGGCGATTGCCACTGCCAGGATGCCACCTGTCGCTGGTCTGAATAAATTAGGAAGGCTGGATTTAAACGTGGAGCTCAACAACGAGGCCGAGGAGCCCTCTTCGAAGGCGAATCCACCAATCCGTCGAGGAGATGATACCATAGAAGGGATTGGCTTCTTCGAGGGCCTCGACGAATTTCTCAGCAATCTTCCGATTCTCAACGCTGTAGTAGGTAACGATAGGGTTTTCAGGGCGCCTTAGTGAGTTTTGCAAGCTCTCTTTTGTTTATCGTTTCTATGTTGTATTGTCGGCTTTGTTGACTTTCTTAATTTATTGCTACGCCTCTTTGTTGTTGTAGTGATCTTGGCATGTAATTGTGTGGATCAAATTGGATGTTTTATGTTGTATTTGTAAAGTACTTTCTTGAATTTGCTCACTGTTGCCCATTTCATTGCATTACCCACAAATTGATTAGGATGTTAGACTTGGGCTCATTATGGGCTTTCCAAGTGCAACAATTAGGTTAGTATGTGTGCTTTTGCAAGCTCAGATCCGACGTCGGTTTGTGGCGTAAATAATTATTTTAATATATTGTTTTGATTAATGAAAATTAAAGACAGTGGATCTCTGTTCTTTGTTTTCTCCGCCTTTCTTGGAGACAGGTGTCGAAAGATCGACCTAACATAGACTAAGCAGCGATTAAGAAAAAGCTAATTACGAGCTTAAAGATCGTCTTTAGTAGTAGTAAAAATACACGCCATGTATGTATGTATGTCCTCGCTGCTTTGTCTTTCCACTTCTTGATTATTCGTCATCAGAAGCGAAAGCAAAAGGAGACTCTCAGCACCATTTGATCCAAAGATCGCTTCTTGAATGGCTCCGACTATGTACCGCTCCTCGTCTCCTTCTTACGCGTTCTGTACGGACATTCCCGACTCTTCAGCCATAGCTCCAACCGTAAGTCTCCCTTGCCCTGTTTTTTTTTTTTTTCTTTTCCACCTTTATGAGTTGAATTTAGTAATTTTTTTTTTCCATTTGGGGTCTGCAGATCGTTGGTTCCAAGTTGGGATTTTTGGATGCCCAGCTCGCCCGATGTGATCTCGTCAGGCAAGTGAATTGGGTTTCGAGAAATTTCTATATTTTGATTGGTGAAAATGATAGCTGCCCTGTGGAATCTTTTATTATTATTTTTTTTTTATGGTTGATGTTTGGCAATGCTTTTGATGAGGTAGGCGTGATCTTATCAGGTAGTGCCACGCCTGAAATTGACAAAAAAGCCTTTGCCTTATCCAATAGGTGGCAAAGATTGAAGTCTTACGTAACTAATCTTACAATGTCTTCCGTTCAAGAACTGTGGAGTTGTGTCATAATACATATCATTATTATATCCCCATGCTTCTGTTCACTCGAGCAGCTTTCAAAGTCAAATACTTTATATTCCCATGATAGATATGCTTCACCTAAATTATGTAAGATCACTAGCTCTTAAATCTCAGGTTTCTGATTATACTGTCAGATGGTGGTTTGTAAGAAGCACGTGCTTCTTAAGGTTGAAAACTTCCTTGGAACATTTGAGGTTGACTTAGAAAGAAAGCTGAGCATGATTTGATTCTTGATTTAAATTTTCTACTCATTGCGTGATATGTTTTTCCTTTTTTTACTGATATTGATATCCATTCCGAAGACACAGAAGAAAGCCAGATGTGAGGTTAAAGGCTTCAAGGGCTTCTTCTGGCCTAGCTCAGGCGATTGTAGACGAAAAAATGAAAGACGTCGCCCTCACTGAAGATAGTTCAGACCAATTCAAGATGCTGAAACGTAGATTTCTTTCATTTAAGAAAGAAAAATACTTGTAAGGCCCTTCTTGTTAGTTAAACTTCAGGCATCGGTAGCGATGTTCGTTGGCCTGCATTATTACCTTATGCATACGTGCCTTATGTTGATGTAGGAAAAACTTGGAACATTTTCAGATGCTAGCCGAAGCGCAAGCTCCTAAGGTACCTCTGCTTTTATTTTTTCCGCCATTTGTTTCCACATTTTCTTGTTTCCTCAGCAACTGACATTTGTTAGTTTTTGCAGTTTATGGTAATTTCTTGCGCGGACTCTCGCGTTTGTCCCACGAGCATCCTGGGATTTGAGCCCGGCGAAGCCTTTGTCATTCGAAACGTTGCAAACTTGGTGCCACCGTGTCAGGTATTTTGAATAATACTAACACAAGCACAAATTACACACAAGCACATAATGCTGTTCTGCTTCGTTACAGAACGGGCCATCAGAAACAAACGCTGCCCTTGAATTCGCTGTTAACACCCTTGAGGTAATTTCTCACATTATGTGATTCCTAATCTTCCCATGTCTAGTATGAAATTTGTACGTAAATAATCTGTGATTTAAGGTCGTAAATTAGAGATTTCTACATGCAGGTTGAGAATCTGCTGGTCATTGGTCACAGCCAATGCGGGGGAATCAGAGCCTTGATGGGCCTTGAAGATAATTTGATTTCCAGGTTTGGTATATTTCTATATTCATCTATCTCCTTTGACTATACGGCTAGTAAATTTTTTTTCAAAATACATCATTGTATGATTTGCAGTAGCTTTATTACAAGCTGGGTAACCGTTGCAACTCCTGCCAAGTTGAAGACAAAGTCTGCTGCAAAAGATCTCGACTTTGATCAACAGTGCAAGCACTGCGAAAAGGTGAATTTCAAAACATATATCTGTTTTCTTTTAGATATGATTAAGTGTCTCTCTTCCTTGGAGAAGAGAAAGAAAGAAACCCATCTTTTTTATTTATTATCCAGGAATCAGTCAACAGATCTATGATGAATCTACTGACTTATCCATGGATAGAGGAACGAGTCAAAAAGGGCAAGCTTTTAATCCATGGAGGATACTACGATTTCATGGAGTGTTCGTTCGAGAAATGGACTCTTGATTACGAGGGAAACAGCCCGAAGATCGACGTAGAAGAAAGAGAGATTTGGACATGAACAATGCTTTTGCGAGGTCATCCATTTCTTTCAAAATACTCTGTACTCTGTTCTTCTTCTCCATGAACAAGTGTTAAAAAGTTCATTCCATTCTATGGTTTATTGGTAAAAGTGAAAGTGCGTACCTTCGTTACAGTTCAGATCAAATAATGAATTGAATGGAAGAAACATCTATGCTTTTACAGTTGAGCCGCTTATGGTCGTGACTCTTAATTGTCAATACAGCAGTTTTCAAAGTTAATAACTTCCACGGCAATAATGATACTGATGAAGGCGAAGAAACTTATAAATCCAATCCAAGCCAATCAATCAATAATGATCATGGCTTAGTTTCATTTATTACATCAAGGGGACTTGAGTTACCGTGTTAGGACTGTAGTACCTACGCATATACAAAGAAATAGCTCTTTTGAAAAATTCAAAACAATCATAATAAATTCTTGGACGTACTAAGCTGTCAACCACCGCATAAATCGGCAGCCCTTTTAAGTATGGTAGCTGGGAACTGGGAAGGAGTTGAATTATACTTCCCAGCAATAAATTGCACTCAAAGAAATACTCGAATATATAAACCCTCCACCATTTCTTGGCAAAATCACCGAGAAAAACACCACAACAGAAAGAGGGTAGTATAAAAATGTCATCTTTTTCGAGGTTCTTCTTCTTCTTGATGGTCTTGACTCTGCTTTCCATCGAGGCAATGGAAGCTAAAAATCGCCGCCTTTTGATTCCCGACATACCCAATTTTCCTACAATCCCTCAAAATCCAGGATCTTTGTTCCCTCCATTGCTTCCATCGCCAGGCGACGAGCCCATCAGCAATAACAATCCCAATATTCCTAATTTCCCGAATATTCCCAACTTTCCTAACCTTCCTGGAAATGGTAATAACGACGATCCTAGTCCTCCAAATCCTACTGAGCCTTACTTTCCATATTATTATGTTCCGCCGCCACCATTCAGTGACAGCCCTTGAATAGAATACTGAATTGGGAAGCCCATCTATGCTTTTATGCTCTTACTTACCTATCATTAGAATAGATAAGAAAATAAATCTTGGATAATTAACCAAAGGTATTAATAATAGTTATTACCTTAAGTTGACCCAAGCATTAACAAGAACGAAGGATCCCAAGAGAATGAAATAACGTTCCATTGAGTAGTCGCCGGTTTCTTTATATGCCGCCGCCGTTCCCACCTATAATTTGATGAGCAATTGTTAGTTCGTCACTAATTAATAGTTTATACTGCTTGCTATATATGTATATATAAGATCATATTAATATACACAATATTACACACACACACATATATATATGTATATGGATAGAAAGAACTTTACATCACTTACGGATAGAGGAATCACAGCAACTGTGTACATGGGCAGCTTCACAGATCTCCATATCAGCGTTGCTTTCGAAACTTCTTCTTCGCCGCCGAGTTTCTTTTCTTCATAAACGCCGCCGCCATTTCTGCATGCCCATTTTATTATTACATCAAAGTGTAATAGCTTTAGATGATCTAATCAATTGGAGGTAGTATCCAATATATACGGAGTAGTGAAATGAAAAAAAAAATAAAACACTAATTAAATTTTGTTATGGACTTGCCGTTTTTCTTCTATGCCTATTCTTGCTTGCTGAATCGCCATAGCAGCAAAGCTGGTTATAATGTCGCTGTTCTAAAAGCGAAAGAAAGAACGAAGCAAAGCTTTTCAAACTTAGTACTTGAAGAAGGGCTTTGTATATCGGGGGAGTATATATTATGACAACAAATAACAAATCTGGTCAATTGTTCTCGGAACTCGGAAAATGATCTCTCGAAGTACTTCAATATGGATTTTTTTGATTTGGATTGATTTGAATTAGCCGAATGATCATTTACATTATTATTATTATTGCAGGCAATCACCTTGCTTCTTGTCTGCCAAGTGGTGTATCTATTAAGATTTCGTCCTCGTGTAGTAAGTCGTCCCTTAGCAAAGGGAGAAAAATGCATATAAAAATATTCGTTAAACAATCCCGTAAAATATGGTCTGCTTTGCTTGTTGGCTCCGAGCACATGCAATTTAAGATATTCAGAATCATATATATGTCGAGGTTTTAGTAACTTGTGTGTGCAGTATTAATAATGTTATCATATCTGCCAATTCAAATCATAATTCATGTGTATTATTTTCATTAAAATTAAGTAAAATTCATCCCAAAAAATAACATGTGCTTGAGGTGAGGCGAATCTCGACTTGTTGAGTGAGCGCTCCGAAGTTCGTTAAGACCCATTATAGAACTAATTTTATTGCGGAATAACACAAAAAAAAAAAATGGAAGAAGTCAAAATCTTGATTTGCACAGCCTTGTTGATATATATCAAATTATAAAGTGCTATGTGCGTGATCATTATATTATTACCGCGATTCCCTCATTTTGTATTAATCTATTTGCCCTGTTCTAAACGAAAATACTAAAAATATCCTCTAACGACTACGTCAAACGCGACGTTGAGAGGTGGGGTTGGCAATGTAGAGAAGAGAACAAATTGGATTTAAAAATATCGAATTTAATTGAGAGATATGAAGTATTAGTGGGATTGGGGGTGTCAGGTGTGGGTTGGGTTGGCCTCGGATACTAGTATGGTTTGGGTCGGGTCGGTTGGCCTGGGTTAAAAAGTTTGGGTCGGGTTGGCCATGGCTAATAGTATTGGGTTGGGTTGGATTGGGCTGAGCTAGGATAGGCTGGTGAAATGGATAAATGGCTTCTGCAAATCAAATCCAACCGAAACACAAACCAATTCTTTTCCAAAATTAATATCAAATCCAATAGACAAACCAATTTTCAAGCTCAAAAAGACCATTATTATAATGTTTTTTTCTACCCCATTTCTTAATATTACTCGGAAAATTTAGAACTTTGCAAATTAGACCATACTATTATTTTAAATCTCGATTGAAAAAACAAATTGCACAAAATTAATGATAAACTCAATATTTTTTAATATAAAAAACGTAGAAATAAATAATTATTAATAAATGAGCTTTTTATATATTTTATTTATTTGTAAACCCCCAAGTGGCGGAGCCAGAATGTCAAATCAGTGGGGTCATTTTGGTATTTTACTAGGAAACTGGAAATTGGATCCTATACTAATTATTTTTATAGATTTTCATGGGGGTCCTTTCAGTATAATATTTTCAATTTCAGTCCTAATATAATTTTTTTTCACCCTAATTGCTTATAATTTTTTTTCTCAGTAGTGTCCAGTAACCCCACTGGTTCTCACGTGGCTCCGCCACTGCCCCCTTTGGGACTTTAAGAACAATAAAAGGGCGTAAGTTGTAGTTTTTAAAACACCAAATGCATCCTTTAGGATATCTCATTCGCAATGCATATGCGTTTAAAACCTTAGAAAGAAGATAAAACTCATTATAAGTTTGCATTATTTGGTGTACCATTGGAGATTTTCATTATAAACTTTGGATTTTTTGGTATAGATTGCAGATGCTCCAACATAACGAGTTTTTCTTTCACTTTTGCGTGAAGTAAAAGCTGATGATGTGTAATGAAATTTGAAATCCCACGTTACAAACACACTATAACAATAATTTCAACAGTTATCAGATAAAAGCTTTTGCGAAGAATCTTCACGTGAAAGTGCTTAGAGATTATTCCAATTCCTACCAACTAAAGAACTAAACTACCAATCAACACAATACAACGGTTCCCAATGCATAGCAAAACCACAGTTGGACCCAAACTACAGATGTATGTTGTATATAAAAGTCTGTACTATCTCATCCTTCCATTTTTTTCCCTATTTCTCCCCACATTCATGCACCAAGTGATAATCATACAAAAGAAAATAGTGTAAAGAGAGAAACAAAAACAAAGTCCACAGTTATCCACAAAAATTGCCTGCTTTCGATTTTGAACCCACGATTAAAACGCCAACATATTTCTTACAATACTTTATTTATTATTACATTACAAGATTCTCATAGGTTACAGAAAGTGAGAGAAATTTACAAGCTGCGGCAAACGTTATCATCAGTCGTAGTTGCATATTTACCAAAAAGCCCTCTCTTTCAGACCAAAGTGGCGCACTTGGAAGTCTGTGGGTCCCACATCGCCGGCAGTAGGTACCTCCTTCCGTTAACACCGTTAGCGTTGAAGCTGGCGCCGCTGCTCTTATCAGCCAATACGTTGCCGGCATAACCCGGGTACGCGCCCGACCCGAACACGCCGGTGCACGCCGTCACGGCTTCCAACGGCGCCGTCGCCGGCCCCTGAAAGTACCCGTCGTTGAAGGGGTTGGTGATCGTTCCGGCCAAAACGGCGGCCAAGTTGATCACCACGCCGTCGATTCCGACGTCGTTGTTGGAAGGGATTAACGGCGGCGTTTGTGGGCCGTATATGGGTTGGTGGAACGGCCAGGCGCAGTAACCCGGGCATTGGGTCGCCGAGTTTCCGACCCATGCGTAGGTGATCCCCCGGGTCGACCCGTGTGTGCCGCACCTTTAGATTAAGATCAAAGATTGAATTTTTATCTAAAATGGACTTTTTTGTTCTGTGTTCGGATATATATGTATGTACCTATTAGTGCAGAAGCCGTCGACGGCGACGTCGCTCGCCGTCAGCACGACGTTAACGGCTCCGTTACCGTGTCCGCCGTTTGCCGCCAGGCCGACGATATTAAAACTCTTCAGCGATTTACCCAAGGAATAATTCCCATCGAAGAACTGCTTTCCCAAAACAAGCGTCGCCGCGCCGGATTTATACTTCTCGGTGGTCCTCCACCACGACGAGACCGAAGGCGCCGCCGCCTTCGGCGAGTTCAACGACTGCAGAAAGTCAACGATAACGGCGCGCTGCGCCGGCGTGAACTTGCCGTACCATACGAGGTTGACGGTGACGGTGCCCTTCAGCAGAGCGCCGTTATGGTACTTCAAGACCAGCGGCTGCTCCGTCACCAAAGCGGCGTTGGAAGCCGTGACGGCGAAGAGGGAGAGAACCACCGCCGCGAGGGTAACACCGTAATTTGAAGCCATATTCTCCTTAATGGATAGAGATGGGGGAAAGTGAAGAAAAAGGGGAGATGAACTATTATTAGTTTACTTCTATTCTAAGCTTTTAGATGTGTGCTCACTGAGTAAGGCGTGTGTTGATATGAGCGAAAGTGAGGCTATTTATATGCTGTAATAAGAAGGCGGACAGCTGTTTGGCGACGGCGAAGGTCAAACTTGGGGTATGCTGACTTGGCAAGATGTGATTGGTTTTAGAATAGCTGGACTGATGACGTGTTCATAGTAATTGCAATGGCATGGCCGTTACTATACTTACATATTTAATATTTTTCGTAGTAGTTCATATTCTGTAGTTTTTGCAAGTTCTTTGGATATACTTGAGAATTGCATTTAGTTTTTCTTTTTGGTTATGGAGTGAGTACCAATAATTGGGGTCGGACAAATATGAAGCGTGTGTGTGAATGAGAGTGCGTAACGTAGCATTTTTCTATATACATTATATATTTTACGATTCTCAAGAAAGAAAAATGCAGAGCTTGTCTGGGGCAGTAACGTACAGGTACAATAGCGATTTAGAGGCTCAGAGCTTTGTCCAAAAGCAAGAGACAGTGAGATGAAATGATTTGGGGCCATCCTTGATCCTTCTATGGATGTGCATTTTCCGTACTCTATTATTTGATCGTATGGCAATCAATTTCTTTCTTTCTTCTTTTTCTTTTCTTTAGGAATGGTCACGTTAGGGTGTCCACAACAATAACACAGTCATAATCAGTTTTCACTATATTTTTTTATATTTATTCTATAACACTTTTATTCTACTTCTTCCACAATTATAACACTGCTATAACACGGACCCACAATTATAAATAAATAATTTCTTTTTTCTTCTCCCTCATTCTCTCTCCTTCATAATATTTTAATATTCCTATAACACAATGTCATAAATATGACACAATGTCATACTCATGACACGTCTACAATGGTGGTGTGTCATATAAAATGCCAAATAATCACATATGACACACATATAAACCACCGTTGTGGTTACCCTTATGAGTTATGACAATAAGGAAAGGGGAATTAAAAAATAGCTCATTTATAAAAAAATTCCCAAGTTACCCTATCTTATCTTATACCTATTAGAATAAATTTTTGTACATTGGTACTTGTCTGACGCAAGGTACATCATATCACACATTTATGTACCATAGAGAAACGTATTATGGTACATAATACAATGGGTAAATGGTACATCATATAACACAATAAAATACCATATGAAAACGTATGTATCTTTATATGGGTACTATATAAATGCATGATGTGGTACGTAATACGCATATAAAAGGTACGCAAAGAGTAAAGACTGCTAAAATGGTACACATGTGTACTTCTATACAAAATTTTCGGGCAGGATATCGACTTGCAAATTTTTTTATTATATAAATGGATATTTTTGAGTAGATTCAAGATAACTTAATTGCTCGCCTTGGAAAACGTCGAATCGTCGTACTTCAATCACGGTAATATATGTCAAGTTGTCAACAACAAGGTATGCCACTCCATGTCGATTATGTGGATTGGAGTTCGAGGATAATCCAAGAACAAACTAGACTAATTTTGGCCATTTGGGAATGGATTCCTTGGACAAAAAAAGGATACAATAAAATTATAATTCGGTTAAATATTGTTCCATTAATGCTACGTTAGTTGTACTCGAGTTGTTTCCTTTCAAACATTGATGCAAAATAAAGGCTTATTAATTAAGGACACCGTAGCCATAATTGTCACACTTGAAATGGGTCTGGCACAAGCTGGGGTACAGCTGTTGCATGCATGCATGCATGCACGCAAATTTGTAAAACAATATATTATTAATCATTCGTGGGGTTTCTAAGCCAAGGTCAACCTAAAATATATAAATATGTATATATTGTATATATTTCACAACGACCCGATAATAATGTACTTAAATATAGTTGAGGGCCATTAGAGCCTACAAAATAATAAGTAGGTGTCGATAGGTTTGTTACGACTTCAAGGTATTGATAATATATAATTATTAAATAATTATTTTTACTTAACTTTCGAGCAATCACATGAATTGGCTTTCCCCCTTTCGTATAAGAAAGGCCACTTGTCTAAGCTCCAAGTCCAAAGTGATAACTTAATAGCAATTAGTGAAGATGACTTGTCGGCCGCACGATTTCATTTGCTTTGGATAATATGAATGTTATGAGAGTAACATTATCATTATTATATAATATAATATAATTGGGACGAGGATGGGTATATTGTTTGATGATGCCTCGAAGCATCTCTTTCGTAGCATCACACGATGATAGTGATTCAATTTGACTTGGTTTCTGATCCGCTTCTCGTGGGAGGCCAAAGAAATGGAGAAGAGACGACGAAGCTTTGCATACAATGGGAAAAAAATAAAAATAAAAAGTCAATAATGCGTTTAATTATTAGTTAAGCAGATATAGATGTACTATCTTTTAACTTTAATTACTTTCGGATAGATCATATTTATCATTATGTTACTTAGTTATAGATTATGGTTACAATGAATAATTGATTGTACTGTATTGAAAGTGACAAGAGCTGATAATACGATATTTTTCGTTCCCACGGTAGGAGGAAAAAAAAAAAAAGATATTTTAATGCATCACAAACCTAGTTGCTTATTAATGTAACAACAGCCGTACCTATTTTCAAACAGCTGCAGGCGAGCATACCTCTAAGGGCTAATCCGGCCGGCCGGAGGGTCAACTCACCCTCCGAGCCCCGCCGTAGGTCCGTGCCTGCCCCTGGCCGTGGGGATCCCCGCCCCGTCCCCGAACACTCTTTTATATATTATAATATATATATTATTACATTATGATTTAAATAATAGTAAAATAATATCAAAATATAGACTAAAAAATATTAAATTAATACAAATAATAAAAAAATTATAATTTATATAATATTTATAACAAAAATATATTGAAATTTATATATTATATTAAAGATATTATTTTTTAAAAAAAATCAAGGGGGGATGTGGATCCCCGCGGGGACGGGGACGATTTCGTCCCCGAATGTATCGCGGGGACGGGGACGGGGATTAGATCCCCGCCCCGCCCCATTGCCATCCCTATATGTGGGGTTTATTTTCTTAGCTAAGATCAACCTCTAAATATTCTTTTTTTCAAACTAACCTTAAAATAATGTACTTTAAAATGTAGTGTGGCGCCATTACAGCTCCTCCCAAACAAATTAATAGGAAACTTTAATTGTTAGGGTTTTGTCCAACATTTGAAAAGTCCACTAATTTCATGGCGCTTTTTTTAAATATTTTTTTGAACAAGAGAGCTAGTATATAAGTATCAATTATCAATATATATACCTTTCAATATCCTAGATAATCGCGTTTTGAATCATGTCCGTTGCGATATGAAAGATATACACGGTGGAGATATTTTTTATACACTTTCACAAGTATAATTATTGCTTATTATGGTTCGTTATTCTTTTTCGCACTAGATCTCTTCTTTTTTTTTTCAGATTAAATCATCTATTTTAAAGAACAATCAGGAGCAAAGGAAAGAAGAAACCCCAAAAAAGTGATAACAATATGTAAAAATATATCGTTTTGTCGTCGATAACAGTGTATAATAGTCATGCTTAAAAAAGTATAAAAAGGTTTGGCAGGGCGTTAGCCCGCATCTATTTTAACTATATATAACTTATATTATATAGTAAATATATATTGACTTAATTAGAGGAATTACTTAATGATTCATTAATTATGATAATTAATGATATATTTATTGATTAATATAATTTAATGAATCTAATTTATTAAAAAATATCATAATTAATCAAATTATTCTTAATAAATTAAACTTAGAAATTAATATAAAATAATTTCACAGTACTAAATAATTTAGTTTCTAAGATTTAATTATAGATGTTTTATATATAATTCAATATAATTATTTAGAAGTGAAATAATATGGAGGACTATTACAATTAATAATTAGTTTGTTTATTAAATCAATTTTATTCAAATTAATGTTATTAACAAAATTTAATTCAGTTCTTTAATTCAGGATGATTCTCGATAATTGAAAATATTAATGGGTCAAGGGCATATTTATAATATTATTTAAAATAGAGCCCGATAATATTCGGCCGACTAAAAGGTCTAATTTAGGGTTGTTTTTTCTAATCTTCTTCCTCTCCACGCCTTACTATTTGTCGCGTTACGAAGTTCCTCTTTTCTCCCAGATTATTATATCGTCTACTCAACAACCATGAAGAGCAAGTTAGGAAAGAAGAAACACTCAAAAAAGCGCAATAATAATAACTCTTCTTCGACCAGCAACCGCCGCCCATCGTGGGACAATGTCCACAGCGACATATTAGAGATCGTCTTCTTCGAAAATCTGCTATGTACGGGCGATCGTATTAGGGCAGGCGCCGTCTGCAAATATTGGAACCATATCGTCGTGAAGAAGACGACTAAGAACGAAGCCCAAACACAACTCATCACCTCTCGGACAAGAGAGGCGCCGTGGCAGATCTTGTCCGAAGATTCGTACGCTTTTCCCCAACCCGACATTACTCAAGTCAGCTTCAGAAGCCTGTCCGAAAACAAAACCTATCGCTTCAAATTACCAGACAATCACAGCCAAGGCTGGCTGTGCGGATCCTCACACGGTTGGCTGCTCATGGCTTCCGGCGAGAGGCTCGACCCGAATTTATTCCTTTGGAACCCCTTAAACGGGTCGACCCATAACCTCCCTTTACTGTCCACTCACCCCAGTTACGAAGACGACTTCCTCGAAACCCTAAAAGACGGAGACATAGACAACGTTTCGTGCCTCTTCCACCGCCTTTCAGTGTTCCCCCACGACTCGGCGGGGTGGGTTGTGGCCGCAATACTGCACCACGAATACACTCGCCACCCAAGCCGCGCATCGTTCTGTAACATTGGAGACCAAAAGTGGACAGTTTACGAGGAGAAAGACTCCTCTTTCATCGACGTCATGTTTCACGAGAAGTCAAACTCCCTCTTCATCCTCGCTTTCGCCGATTCGCCAAAGAGGTTGTCGTTGGAAGGAGACTGTTCGCCCCTGAATGAGCTGTTCTGCGTCTCGGGCTCCGCAGTGCGCCTATCTTTCGTCTTCTTCGACGACGAGAACGAAGGCCAATTCGAGGGTCGGAGGTTGTCCATAGAAGCCAGCCTGTCGCGGCATTCCTTCAAGCTGAAGCGCGAGAGGCGAGTCCTGAGGCTCGTGGACGACGGTGGAGAAGTGACTATCCTAGCGACTGATTTGGACCGTATGATCCAAATCAGAAGGCGCAGCGAAGCGGATCGTCTTCATAAGGAGACGGATCATTATCGGACGAGGAGAGTGTCGTCTGTTGCGCCCGAAATGGGGACGGGCTTTGTAGGGAACGGTACGGCGTTTTTGGGATCGACGGGCACCGACGCGATGGTCTTCGCGGGCCCGTTGGAGGGTTTCGAGACGAACTGCATACATCTGGCGATTGATGATTGCTTTGGGCATTTTTCGGACGGAGAACTTTACTCTATTAGGGAGTGCGGCGTTTTCTTTCCGAAAAACAAGCAAATGAGAGTTCGACGTACTCATGTAAGGTGTCCGCCGCCGAGTAAGATCGGATGGTTCGAACCTAGGTTGTTCTTTTAGAAAAGTATTTTATGGGTAAGTATGAGGTGTGCTTTATTTTGTTATCTTACTATGAGATCTATTCATTATTACTAGTAGTACTTTCTCCGCAAACTCTATGTGCGTGTACTTATAATTTAATTATAGTTTATGTTACTATTGCTTTTGATTTTATTATCTCGAATGAAGAAATATAATTTTTAACTATATCAAAAATAATATTTAGGGATGTAAGTATAATATGTAAAAAATATGAATGCGATATGAAAATTATTAAAGTAATTAATGAAAAATAGAGGAATCAAATTGTAAATAAATAAATGATGGATCAAATTTGGCAATTTAAAATAATAGAATATATTTTGTTAAGTGTAGCTATTTATATCAATGGATTGCATATGTCAAGAGGAGACTCGTCTTGTAGCAATTTATGTCAGTTAGGGGGTGTTTGTTTTGGGGTGATCCTCCAAAACATCACCGTGATTCTCTCGTTGTTTCATCATCACCATGTTTGTTTAGGCTATGTGATGAGTCATCACCGTAATGACAGCACTTAGCTGATGAAAAAGGGTGATATTCTACCTTTTGGATCACCCCGAAAAAGCTAAGTGATCTTACATCACCGTGATGGGGTGATCTTTCAAATATTTATTTGGAGAACAATACCCCTCAATTTGGTATGTATACCTAATATATACTTATTCATATTTTAATATATAATTAGAGTAGTCAAATCTTAGTAATAAATAATTATACTGAATAACTAATTATTAATTCTTAAAAAAACCAAACTCTATATTATAATAGTAATTATTATGTAAAAATTATCTCAATATATATGTATATATATGTATACATAATTTATATAAATTCATAGGGTCAAATATGACATTTATGCAATATCACCCCACCCATCACCGTGATTAGACAAATATAATATTCTAATATCACATTGATATGCAAAATAAAATATCACCTCAAAACAAACACGGTAATGATACATCACATTGATCCACATCACGGTGATACTCACATTACGGTGATATGAGTATCACGGTGATGTTGGATCACTGGACACAAACACCCCCTTAATGAATTTTCAACATTAATTTTGAGGCCCGAGGTTTGTAAAAAAATATTAACATCGATAAGGATCACATGATAACTCACCAAATTCCACACAAGTCAAGATTATATAGATATCCATCCCCTCGTTCGGTGGTATACCGTATACCGCACTGAAATTTCGGTATCGAAATAATCATAACAATACCATACAAAAATTTCGGTATACCTTAAATTTCGATGCGGTATCATACCGAAATTTCGATATGGTATCGGTATCATACCTTCTCACACGGAGGGTTTTTTACCATGCGTGTCTCGTAACTCGTAAATTGCTGTTTTCGAATTTTTAGTCAATTCAAACTCGTTATGCTCCAATAAGATGGATTATTAATACCAAATTTTCCAAATTAAAAAAATTTTATTTCATAAAATAACCTTAAAAAATTTTTATATTTTAGTCAGTCTCCTTAGTAAGACAATGAACTTTACATAACCACAATGTTGTGTTAGTTAATAATTTATGGGCTAAATAAATTTATGAAGATCCTTACAATATTTTTATCCATTTTATATTTTTGAAATAATATAATATATCTAGGTGTGTATATATATATATATTATTCAAAATTTTTGTATTTCGGTATTTCGGTATAATCGGTATACCTAATTTTTAAAATTTTTATATCTTTACCGTACCGAACGGTACTGTATCATACCTTACCAAAAACTTCGGTATACCAAAAATTTTCGATATTTTCGGTACGTTACGATACGATAAGGACGGTATATCGGTATTTCGGTATATTTTTCCAGACCTATCCCCTCATAGGTCTGCAATTACTAAAATGACCTTTTCTTTGTTGGTATGCTTGCGGCGTCACAATGATATTTAATGTGTTAACTTTTATTTCTCAATACAATATGGTGTCAGTTTCAGACATTTGAGTATTATTAAAGTGGAAAATATTTGTAAAGTATTACACATTTCTTTGTCTTTATGATGAGAGGGTTAAATTCGTCAAATTAAATTGTATAAGTGATTATTAAACTGAGCAAGAGTTTCTTAACCCCATCTAGGGTTGGGCGGTCAGGTTCGGGTATTCAGGTTTTATGGGTTCGGGTAGTTCGTGTTATTTGTCGGGTATCATGTTATTCGATATCCAATAATTATTAATCGGATCGGGTATCATAGTAATTTAGTAAAAGTTCCCGATCAGGTTATTCGGGTACCCGATATATTTTTTTTTTTGAAAAATAGTTTTTGTACATAAACAATAAATATATATAGTTACATATTTAGATATCAATATCTAACTTGAGTGATGTTAAAGTCTTAAATAATATTTCGACTAATTTTTTATTTTAATTGTATAATTAACAAGTGATATTTTATATCAATTAAATCATTGTAAAAATTTAAAATATATTCTCAAAATTTTAATAAACATATACAAATATTTATATATCATATTATTGAAAATAGAATATCCAAATATTGTAAGTGATATTTAATATGTAACATGAATATTTTGATAAGTATGTTGAATTGTAATATTTTTAGTAATATTTCAATTTAAAAATCGGGTCCCACGTCGGGCACCCTAACCCGATATATTCCAACTAGTGGGTACCCGTCGTAGATCGGGTCATGTTCGGATAGTGAAAATCTTAACGCGAACCGAACTATCCCACCCGATGCCCACCCCCTTCCCATCCATGCTTAAACAAAGACTTCACTAAACAAACGTTATTTATTGCATTATGCCTTACCAGGAAACCATTTTATCTGTGTTTTTTTTTTTTGTCTCAATTCAGCTTTTTATGTGAACATTTTCTTATACTGAAAAGTAAACGAACACGTAAGAGATACTAGCTTATTTGCACACTCAAATGCGTGCTATATAAATACAAGTATATTAACTTTAAAAATTTATACTAATAAAGAACGGAAAATTTGAGAATATAAAAATATGATGTAGTAAATGGTTTTCTAACTATTTAATATCATCTTTAGTTTAATTTAACTTGACTGACCAATGGCAGATTATCATAAGCCTTCACGCTTAATAGAAGGGTATAGTGGTATTTTACACGACGGATATGCGTAGCTAATTAAATGCTATCGGCCGAGGCCCGTTTCGAGGCCCGTTTGGAAGCCCAAGTAAAGCAGTGGTGATTAAGGCCCGAACTTAAAACTAAGACCCAAGTAAATCTCGGGCCAACTTTCAAGGCCCATTTAAGTAGCTTTGACATGCGATTATAGAAACAAATTATCAACTGCTTAAGCGCTCTCAAGATTACGTTAACCTTTATAAAGCACACCAATAATACAAATTATGCAGCGCTCACAACCAAAGAATAATCAAGAAAATGGGACGAAACAAGAACAAGGAAGATCATTCGTGGGTTGATGACGAACACTTCTGCTACAATATTGTACCGAAGTCTCCACAGCCAATACAGTTGAGTTTAAATGCATTCGATGCATTAAACTGCATTGCTGATGAAGGGAATGAGAAAGAGGCTGAAGAACATACCAAGAAATATGCCGAGCTCGAAGTAAAAAATGCTGGGAAAAGACTAGAGGAGGTTGCAAGTAATTTCAAGGAAGCGAAGAATCGCTTGAATCTTGTGATGGAGTTGAAGAAGAACACGGATTCCGCAGAGAAGAAGATGAAGGAATCTGATCTCGAATTGATCATGGCTGAGAGGGACTATCTTGAGAAGAAAAGTAGGATGAGTAAGTAAAAGAGTTTTTTTGATTTCAGATATATAGGTACATCTCATTGTCACTTTTTTTTTCCTTTTGAAAGTGTTCTTGAGAAAAATAAATGGAACTTGCGCTTCTATGGTCTTAGATGTCGTCTTTTTTTAGTTGGCAGTAATTGCTCAGTTCTAGATATTCAAACTATACAGTAATCGATACCAACGATGGATGTTGTAACATACCATAATCTCCCGCCAACATATGGAAATTCCTTGATTTTCTGAGCCTGAAAAGGCGACTGAGATTATGGGTTCGGTAGGTTTATCCTTTTCATAAAGTTCAACCACAAAAGATTTCATCGTTGGGTCGGAAAATCTAATAACAATGCATTCTTGGAAAAGAAAAAGGGTAAATTATCAACAGATTGTTGAGAAAGTATAATCTTCAAAATAAGCGTTTCTACAGTATGCATGCATTCAGGCATATAATAACGTAATGTATTGAGAATAGAAAAATAAGAACTTACTCAACGAATATCGATCGACCTGAGGAAACATTTTCAGTAATGTGATTAAAAGAGCTTTCTTTTCAGGATCATATGTATTACGTTTTATCTCCATGTTAAGAAGACGTTCATTGCTTACTTTGTGATCCATATGAATTATTTGAACGTTAGAGAAGAAAATTCAAGTGTTTTGTGCTGCTATTATGAGCTCTTTGGCTAGCATTAGTTGACACTCTCACTCACTAAGCCTCTTATTACAACTTCTGCGTTTCAAATGTGTTTTGGTGTCGTTTTAGCTATATTATTAAGGTTATACGTTGCTCAAGTATTGTACAAGATGAAACATAGACATGCTTATGTAACGAACCCATCGGATTATGTAGAGAAAAAGGTGCAAAGAAGAAGAATAAACATAGATAAGATAGAAGAAACGTTGAGAAGTTGTGAAGAGATTAAGAGATCAGATTAGATGAGACATGAAGAAGAAGAGACGATAGAACCGTGACGAACTAGAGAAGAAGATTAGATTAGGTTTTTTTCTTGCTTAATCCAAATAAAACTCAATTACATTGTTTATATAGTCATAACCTACCAGTGACGGACCCAGACTTCAAGGATTGGAGGGTCAAAGGTAGATATGCTAAAATTAGGGAGTCAAAGTTGAATATGCTCAAAGTAGACTTCAAAAAAAAAAAAAAAAAAACCAAAACATGCACCTTCGAGTAATCGAACCCGGTAAGGACCTTGAGATGACTTTAATTACATGACTGTTCGCCATATTATATGATTTTAGATATATACTAATAGCTCATAGACGGTTCGGCCGGGGTTCAATGGCCCCCCCAAGCCCCAACGTAGGTCCGTCCTTGTAACCTGCTAAAGTAACTTGACCCAAAGAAATAAGCTCACAAGCTCATGGGATGTGTGCTTGCCTTGGTTATCATGCGTATTAGTGGTACGTACACGAAGTACGACCTGCATCGCGCGGCCATTCGCATAACATGACGTGTGGCTTGGTAGGTATTAGTTTGATTCATGTAGTGAGGTCTTGTGATTAAGCCCAGTAGCTTGTTACTTTGGTTGCGGAGTTCATCTCCTGCTCATTTTGTACATGCGTTTTCCACTTTATATATATATATATACGGGACATAATACCAAAAAAAGAAAAACAAATAAGCTCAGTCCAATCCAACAAAAGCCCAAATGAAAGCTCAATTATCTTGATCATCCATAGATATGTGACAGCTTACTCGTACAATTTGTAATACACAAGTCACGAATAAAAGATTGAAAATAGCTTGATTAATCTTAATTTGGTTCGTAATTACTAAATACAATCGATTTACGGGCTAATGTTTTCGTTACGTTTTGAAATTTACATTCGACCTATAAAAAAGCAAAAAACAATGTCAAGAAAGATTAATGTTATTATACCCTTGGACATGAGCGATGCAATCCTTAATTTTTACCATGTATGCTAATTGCTAAACCCTCTCTACCAGCATTTGGTTTCAATTTCTCTACTTCAGTTTTGAACTTGTAGAGCGGGGCTGAATCTTAGGGTTTTGGAATTTCAATTTTAGTCTCATCTTCGTTACTGTTCGGTGGAATAGAGGAGTCCGTAAATGGCTACGGCGGAACCAACTACCACTCGAAGTGTCGATGCATCACTATGGTGGGACCCATTTGATGCTTTGCTCAGCGAGCTCGAAAGCGCGTCTGTATCTGCAGTCGTTCCGCCGTCTCTGGTAGATATAGTTACGACTATGTTGTGGCGTTCTAGGGTTCCTTTTTCGGTCTCCCGTTCGAAATTTTCGTGTTATGGTAGCGCGCGTTCTTATTTTAAGCTGGAACGTGGAGTGCGTGCACGTATTACGTTCTATTGATTTTGCTTGAAGGTTTGTTGTGTGATAGGATGGGGACTGGGCTAGGGCGTCGAATTTGATGTTGAAATGTAAATGTGCCAGGCGTTCATTTGAGTTAGTGGTTTACTGCAGGAGAAGAAGATAAAAGACAATCACTTGTGGTTTCTGGAGACAGTTTCTAGATTCAAGGTCTCAAGCCGAGAATCGAGAGAAGCCATGGACTCTAGCATTCTAAAGATTGGCTCGCATGAATTGGATATAAAACCTGAATTGAAAGATATTGCTCTGAAGATAAGTTCAGTTTTGGTAAAATCTCTTTTAACTCCTTTCTGTGTGTATCCATCGTTCTATCTTTGTGTATGGATACTGCTGTTTTTAATTGAGAAACCCTTATCTTGATTTCCTGTTAATGTCGGATGCCCTTGGCAGTGTCTAGATGAGGTACAGTCATATATATTGGTTAAGAGAGCCGTGGAGCGGAACAATGCAGCAGCGAAGGATATTCATCCACAGTTTTTAGATGTGGTTAGTTCGTCCCTTCTCAATGAACTTCCATTTCTTTTACTAGTGTTCAGGGGATATTTTTCATGGCGGAGTGGATCATATACTATTTGTATTTTGCAAGGAGCCAAACACTCGTGGCTTATCTTGTCTGCTGAGTATTTTTGTGGGGCTGATTCTTGATCCATGTTGCTGGATCATAATATTGTGATTTCCTGAATTTTTCAGGCTCCTGGTCATTTTGTAGTGGGTGTATATGTTTGATCTCATTGCCTCACTTCAATATCAAGAATATAATGAAGGGAACAAGTATAAGCTATTTACGATTTTACTAGCTACTAAAAGTTTTGTTTTTTGTCTGTATTGGCTTTCCATTGTTTCTAATTGGTAAATTGTCCATAATTAGTTCGTTTGTTGTTACCTAATGGATCATCTGGTGCGTCTTCATTTCACAATGATTGATTCGTCTATTACAATGTGATTAGCCGATGTTTTCACCTCTCTTTATTTATCGTTCTGCTTTAGGTTATACTTGAGTACTACGTTGAAAGACAATGTTTATTCAAGTGCACAAGACAGCTTTTTCTATTGGCTGGTAAGTAGCTATGCTCTTGTTTTTCTTTTTGTAAATGATTACATTATTGATACCAATATCCAATTAAAGGTTTATTCATGCTGCTTTGCCTACTACAAAATGTGCACTATGTGTTGACTGTTGCAGCACACAGCATTTGATTGAATGCAATTAAACTTATTATATTATCGGGCTATTTCTGGTTGGTGATGTACTTCTAGTTGTTTCATATTTTTTATTGTATCTTCATTGTTCATTGTCTTTTGCCTTCTGAAAATTCATATAAATTTGGTGATTGCTATAGTGTACCTGGGATCTCTATCTGAAGAAACATCCGGCATATTGGAGGAAGCAAAGGAATTAATATCTGGCGGATTATTAAACAGACTACTTTCGACCTTTGAGGTCCTTTCATCTTCCAGTTACCCAGAACATATGGTAAGTAATTGTTGAAATTAGATTGGGAATTATCTTTTCTTCCTAATTATGCATTGAGTTCTTCTGGATAGGAACTCTTTTGTGATTCCGATTAGAGACACAACTTGGGATTTTTTCTTGCAGGATATCGATCTCTACACGTTGTGGGCTGAGGAAACACTTTTAGAAAATACTTTAGTCCTTGAAATTCTCTTTCTTGGTTACTATGAGTCTTTCTGTACCTGTGATGCCAGTAGCTGGAAAAGATTGTTTGGTTTTTATGAGGTGATTCTTGGTCTTTCTGTCTCAACGCAGATTGTACATGATTTTTATTTACTTCTCTTATCATCTTCTGCAATACAGGGTATTGTTTCTGGTTCATACAATTTCCGGAAACTAGAAGTATCGACTGAAGCTGTTAACTCCATTTATTTTGCCAAAGTCCAACTGCTAATTATTCTCATTGAGGCTCTAAACCTAGAAAATCTGCTTCAAGTGATCCATGACAACGTTCCATTAAGGTTTTAGCATTATTTTCTGTTAGTGTGTTTCTTACCTGAATTTTTTTTTTTGGAATGTATTTCTGCTGTTTTAATTTTACGTCTATGTTGTTTAGGTTTGCATTCTTTATTATCGATTTGATAAATTCCGTGTCTTTTTGTCAGTCAGGGTTCTATTACCTTCTCAGAGAGTGATATTATAGAAATGGACGGGATGGTATCTGGTTTTGGTACTTCTGAGGTGAATGAAGCTGGTCCTTTAATTCTTGCCTGGGCGGTTTTTCTCTGCCTCATTTCTTCTCTTCATGATAAAGAGGAAGAAAGTTTGTTGATGGTAATCAATTGCTGATGTAACTTATGTGATATATGCTGTGTCTTACCTTTTCTGCCTTTGATTTTATTTTTAATTCTTCAGGAGATCGACCACATTGGCTATGCTCGTCAAGCTTTTGAGGCCTCGGCATTAAGCTATGTTCTTGAAGTTCTACAGGGAGAAACATTAGATAATTCAGACGTGAGTAACTTTTACTATATTCCGTTGTTTTTATTAAGCATATACTTAAACCATATATTTGGTTTGCCTGAACCATTTTATGTTTGTTTTCATTTTTATGCTTCTTCTCAGGGTTCTCAAACTGCTTATCGAAGTGTTATGAGAACATTTTTATCTGCGTATATTGCTTCTTATGAGATCAGTCTCCAGGTATCTTACAAAGGGATCATTATGCGCATACAAAATTTGCCAACTCATACAAGCTTTGATCATCTTGCAGTTTGATGATACGAATATGAAATTGATGTTGGACATTCTCTGCAATATCTATCGGGGAGAGGTCTAGTTATTTTATGAATTATTTTATTAAAGATTATTTTCTGTCCTATTATTTATTTAGGTTAATGAATTATGTTCAGGAGTCACTCTGTATTCAGTTTTGGGACAAGGATAGTTTCGTTGATGGTCCTGTCAGGTGCCTTCTGTGCAACTTGGAGGGTGAATTTCCCTTCAGAAGTCTCGAACTTTTAAACTTATTATCAGCCCTTTCAGAAGGTGCTTGGCCATCACAATGCGTGTAAGTGGGATTGTGTGTTGCTTTGCGTCCTGTTGACATGCCAAAGAAATAGAGATAAATATAGTTCTCGAATGCCTAATTCAAAACTTTTGAGCAGGTTCAATTTCCTAGATAAAGCTGTTGGGATATCAACCCCATTTGAGATGAGCAATGATTCTACTGTTGATGCTGCTTTGAGAATTGTCGAGACACGTTTTCCCTTGCATGTTACTGGTGTTGAAGGCTTGGTAGTTCCTGAAAAGTCTCGAGGTCATATGTTGAGAATGATCAATAAAGATACAGCTTTGGTCCGGTGGGAGGTAGGGAATGTAAACTTTGTAAAGTTTGCTATGTTTTCATTCTGAAAGTAATCTGAAATGTGTTCACGAGCTGGTCGACTGTAAAATGATGTGCTTCTATTTGGCATGCTCAATTATTGTTCCTTAAAGTTATGATGATAGATTTGTTGTTCTACACTTCTGTGATTGTTTATGTGCAGTATTCGGAGTCTGGAGTACTTTTTCTGCTCTTGCGCTTATCTCAACAGCGTTATATAGACAACTCTGATGAGATCATTACTATACTTGATTTGCTCAGTCGACTAGTGACTTTTAACGAGGTGAACAACTTGTTACTTTTTTACAACAGCGGAATTCAATAGGGAACATTTATTACTAGGATTGAACATGCATGTGCCTCTTATTATGCATTCCTTTAAATAGTACCGTTTCCTTGAGTAGCCCATCGAGGCGCTTGGTTTGGGATGATTCCATCTTCCAGATTCTGTAATGTAGATTACTGTTGACAGGGTGTTTGTTACTCTCTGATGAAAACATGGAATTCCTTTCATGATGAAATTTGCACCATCAGAAACCAGGAGAGACATATGAGGTATGATAAATTTCATCCGATTTCAGAATTTCTCTCTCTATACATATATATATATATATATATATATTATCATGTTATCGTAATTTTTTGGCATTAATTGCAGCATTGACATGGTTGAGATAATCTGTTCTCTGGTCAAATATCTCTCTCCTAGTGCATGTGGTGCAAAAATGATGTCTTTGGGGGTTAAC